>JAIUZE010024161.1:7338-145354 GCA_022085475.1 Heliosperma pusillum | reverse complement strand
ACGATGATTCCAACTCCGAGAAGCCTGATTAAGTCCATAGATGGAACGCTTAAGCTTGCATACCTTCTTAGGATTTTTAGGATCATTGAAACCTTCGGGTTGTACCATGTAAAACTCCTCCTCCAAATAACCGTTTAAGAAGGCGGTTTTCACATCCATTTGCCAAATTTCATAGTCATGAAAAGCGACAACCGCTAAGATTATCCGAATGGACGCCAGCATAAACTACGGGTGCAAAAATTTCATCATAGTTGAAATCCTTTGCAACGTTGATGTGAACCCTTTGCCACTAGTCGTGCCTTGTAGGTATCTGGTTGTCCTTCTACAGAATGCTTTATTTTGTAAAACCATTTGCACTGAAGAGGCCGAACCTTATCAGGTAAGTCAACCAGATCCCATACGTCATTCTCATACATAGAGTCCATCTCGGATTGCATGGCGTCAAGCCATAGCTTAGAGTCGGAACAGGTCATGGCACCTTTATAGGTAGCGGTTTCGTTACTCTCTAGGAGTAAAACGTCATCACTCTCATTCTCCTCGACCATACCAATGTATCTGTCTGGAGGAATAGAGTGTATACCCGACCTCCTAGGTGCAAAGGAATATTAACCGCAGCCGATGATGGACAGGAACAGCTTCCTCCATTGCGTTGCTCGGTTGTGGACCTTGAATCTCTGGACAGATCGAAAGTTCCATACTTGTCCTATCTCGGAAAACTCTTTCTCTAAGAAAGCGCACTAGACGCAACAAAAACTCGATGGCGGTAGGCGAGTAAAAGTAATGACCAAACATCCCTTTTGGATAACAATAAAGTATGTTCTGGACCGATCGTGGGCCGAGCTTATCCGTCCAGGTCTCCACTTCTTGAACATAAGCTCACAGCCCCAAACCCGAATAAAGGACAAGTTAGGGATCGTTCCCTTCCATAATTCATATGGAGTCTTGTCTACAGCTTTAGACGGACTTCGGTTAAGTATTAGAGCAGCTGACAAAAGAGCATAACCCCACAATGAGTCAGGTACAACCGTGTGACTCATCATGGATCGAACCATATCAAGTAATGTTCGATTTCTCCGTTCGGACACACCATTCACTTGTGGTGTTCCAGGTGGAGTTAACTGTAGTACTACACCACAGTCTTTAAGGTGTTGATCAAACTCATTCGCAAGATATTCGCCACCACGATCTGAACGTAGTGCTTTAATCTTTCTATCCAGCTGGTTTTCAACATTATTCTGGAATTCCTTGAACTTGTCAAAGGACTCACTTTTATGCTTCATTAAGTAGACATAACCATATCTACTCAAATCGTCCGTGAAAGTGATAAAATACCTATAGCCATCTCTAGCGTTGATTGACATAGGTCCACACACATCAGTATGTATGAGTCCTAATAGGTAAGCAGCGCGCATTCCAACACCTTTGAAGGAAATTCGAGTCATTTTGCCTATGAGACATGATTCACACGTGCCAAAAGATTCATAGTCAAATGGGGAGATAGTCCCATTGTCAATGAGCTTCTTCACGCGTTTTTCATTTATGTGTACCATACGGCAATGCCATAAATAGGTTGATCTTTGTCACCAACCTTTGCTTTCTTACTACTCACATGCAGTATATCTGTGGTTTGATCTAAAACATAAATCCCATTCATGGAAACTGCTTTACCATAAATCATTTCGTTTAAAGAGAAAATACAGCTATTATCCTTTATTACAAACGAAAACCGTCCTTATCAAGTACGGAAACAGAAATAATGGTTTTAGATAAACTGGGTACATAGTAACAGTTATTCAGAAATAACTCAAATCCACTCAGGAGTTGGATTACATATGTTCCCACTGAAACGGCAGCTACTCTGCTCAATTCCCCCTCGCAGGTCAACATCACCCTTGCGAGGTTGTGATGTTTCTTAGGCCCTGCAAATGATTACACAGATGAGAACCACAACCACTATCTAATACCCAAGTTCCGAAACTTGCATGGTTAATCTCAATCATATGAATAAAAGATGACGTACCAACAGGAGTGACGCGGCCTGCTTTTACGTCTTCAGCATACACGGGACAGTTCCGCCTCCAATGCCCAGTCCTGTGGCAATGGTGGCACTCCATGTATTCTTTGCTCTTTGTCTTGCCTTGTGAGTTACTGCTAGTCTCACCAGGCCCACTCTTGCCTTGCCATGGCCTTTTGAATTTCGGCTTCCCTACAGTTAGGTTGGCCTGAGCCTTGCCCTTACCTTTTCCTTTGTTTGCAATCATGAGAACGTCCTGTTTCAGACTCCCACTCAATTTCAGATCACTCTCGGTCTGTACGAGAAGTGAGTGGAGCTGATGAAGACTCTTCTTCATATCATTCATATAGTAATTTGCCCTGAAAAGGGCAAAACCATCATGAAGTGAATGGAAAACGCGGTCAATGACGATCTTCTCATCGATTTTGCAACCAAGTGCCTCCAGTTTCTCGACATTCTTAATCATATCAAGAATGTGGGGGCTAACTGCTTGGCCCTTCTAGAGTTTCGCTTCAAAGAAGCGACAGGTATGCTCATAGCTAATGAGTTCAATCCTCGGAGCTTTCGAGAACTCGTTAGAGAGCGTGGTGAAAATTTTATTCGCACCATGGGCAATGAATCGCCTTTGCAAATTTGATTCCATTGAAAAGATGAGTACGTTCTTTATCGCACCCGCCTCCATCATGAAATCACTATAAGCAAGTGATTCATTGGCTCCTGCATTGGGGCCTGGGTTGGGCGGTAGTGGCTCAGTCAAGTACTTGAGCTTACCGTCAGCAATGGCAGCCTTCCGTAATGCCGCCTCCCAGTCCGCAAAGTTGGACCCGTTATTCTTCAGTCGCTGTTGAATGATTCATATGTTGTCCAATGAAACATCTGAAGCCAGGACTCACGTCGAGGTGGGTGGCACTTGGCCATTTGGTCATCAGTATGGCAGCCCACTGTGTTATTAGCAGTTATATCTTATATAAAAACGAATTCAAAAACTGTGGAAAAGAAAATAAATATGATAAGTATTCATCGTTTTAAATTTGAGTCTAATGAAAAACTGTTTAATGCGATGACTCGTGCATTTATACAATTGACCTCCCTCAAGAATTATATAAATGATCCCAAGACTAAATTTCTGTAAATTGATAAGCCAACCTCTTGGCCAATTCTACTTTTAGAATTCCTGGTCGATAAATTTCTGTAAATTCTATCTATAGTCCATCATAATCACGAGATATTACTCGTATTATAATGTTGAGATAAAAATAAGTCAACACTCACTACTTACCCAACGTAGAAGGGGTCATATTATGACTTCCGACGAAGAAGGGGTTCATAGTAGTTTTCCCTATAAAGACTAGTCTCAATTTTATTTTTATAGGGGAAGGTCCCATCATCTTAACTTTAATTCATTTTAAGTGAACGAATGTCTAGCAACTCGAGAATGATTTAAACTAAGGTAATGGCCCTAAAAGCGAGTGATATCTGTATGTCCATGATTAAAATATTCAAACTGTATGAATCATTTTTCATGCATTTTTAGGTGGTTTGGTTTAGGCGGAATATGATGCAATTATCTATCATGTGAATAAAGCAACGAGAATGGAAAAATAAAACGCAAAATAAAACACCTAGTGTGGCCTAACTACCAAAATGAACAAAATACAAGTTTGGAATCCATCTTTATGGACCCGAGAAGCTTGACTTGATGTTCCACCTTGGTCCATATAGCGGGAGTGAGCCATCCGATCTCCATCTTGAATCTTCTCAAAATACATGTTAAAAATTACAAATGTAAACCTATTTACATTCTAATTCAAAATGATTCCAAAAATTAAAATTACATAGGGGAGATACGAGATCTCAAATTACAACCAAGACTATGTTTCCATCATTACGAAATATAATCTACTAAGGCCACACTAGTAAATTACAACTGATTGTACAAAAATGCGTAAAATTAAACCATTCAAACAACATTCAACATAATAAAAGCATCAACTAAAATTAATCATACAAAACATAATGCATAAATGATGTTGATTAATTATCCAAACCACCATTAAATCATGTGACGATTCCGTAATCCATCACTAGATTTCAATCAAAATCCAATGAAATTCATAATCAATATGAATAACAACAACATTATTTTAAACCTCTTTAAAATAACATGGTATCAAAAATTTGTGAACTTTTTCACAAAAACAATCATACATTATCTTAATAATGTACAAAACAAAAAAACGGTATAAGAAAAAAAAAACGAATTTTTTTTTTTATAATTACTGTTACTGTTCACGTATGAACAGTAGCAGGTACCCAAAATTTTTTTTTTTCTTTTTCTCTCTCGGTTTATAACAAAACCGAAAAAAAAACTTTACAAAAAAAAAACTTTGCAGTTGCTGCCATTTAAAAAAAACAGAATTTTTTTTTTATTCTGTGAGTAGTACATGAACAGTACACGGGCAGAAAAAAAAATCAAATTAAACAGTTTTAATTCGATCGTGCTTATATTAACTAGATCGGTACAAACAAAACAATATCTAATCGATATTAAACATTGATACAAACTAGATGATCCAAATTAACCTTTTAACATGAATATCTAGATCATTTTATACCGAAAATATAAAGCAAAAGGATGTTCATTAACATTCATATCAAATTCCATTTACGTTTTAATTCAATCATTATTAAATCAAAACATCTACACATTCATATATTATTATCTCAACCTTTTAAAATAACAATATTTGAATCAAAATGGAACACCAAAAAAAAATAAAACACACGGCTAAAAAAAACTTTTGCCGAAATGATAATTTTTTTTTTTATAAACAAAATTATACAAATTCAAAATTTATGAAAATCATATAAACAATTTCATAGCCCTATGGCTCTGATACCACTTGTAGGAAAATATCCGTATACTTCCCTTTAAATCATACAGGATTATAATGAAATTATGATTATATGATTAATAGTCATAAACGAAAATGCATAAAGACAAGAGATTAGAAATAACCTTTTGTCCTTGCTTAAAGGCCTAAGAACAATATCAAAATGATGACCCAAGATAGAATGAGAAATGCCCTTTAATTTGCTAGAATATTTTTGTCAAAAGTTACTGTTAACTTTTTTTGATCTTGTGATGTGAAGAGATGGAGGCACAAATGAGAAAATGAATAAGGGTTAGAATTTTTCTCCCTTCTCCTCTTGTCTCACGGCACAAAGTAGTGTTTTATGAGGAGATTTTTCTCCTCAAAATAACTACCCATTGACCGAAAATTCCATAGTGAATCTGGACTTTATTTCGGTTAAATTCGCTTTAATATATAATGTGTATTATTATTATAAATGTCATTTGTGTTGTCATGTATTAATATGTCCATACAACATTTTGTAGTGGATACATTAATACCGGTCTGACAACATCTAATATGACAATCGTATAATATATACGTTAATTATATTTATCCGTATAATTATAATTTGCTAATTCAATATAACATTTTATATTCAATTTACGAATTAACAATTTAATTCGCATAAGCTTACATTATATATATGCTGATTAAATACAACAGTTTATATTTAATTACAAATTACTTTTAATTCGTCTCAGCTTATATTATTTAATCGTTATTAAATAATCGTCTCATCATCACATTGACTAACCTTTTAGTCAAATACACTGACTAACTTTTTAGTCATATAATAGGGTATCAATATGATTATTTTCTCAAATAATCACATCTCTCAAACACATCCTTTAGGTGTGACTTTTAGGGACCGGTTGATCACCGTCATCTGTATGACAATAACGTCAAACTTATCTAGCAAGCCAACCGTTATTGATAAACGTTAATCAACTGATTATTATACAAAGTATACCCTGTGAACCTACAGAGATTTATTTATGTTATTGCACTAACTGTGGAGGACACTGGCTCCAACAAACGGATTATTCAATAACTATTTTGTCCACTAATAGAGTCGTGTTTGGATCCGTTGTTTGCGTAAAAACTTTGACACAAATTTGCCTAAACCAAAGAATTCAGAACATTTTTGGTTATTATAGAAAACTTGAAATTTTAAATGTAAATAATACAAAATACATTATTTTTTATTTATAAATTTATGAGGAAGAAACCGATGCAACTCAGACAAGTCCTCTATCCCATTTTGCATCACTTTGATATAAATTACTACCTTGTACAATTTTTATTATTTAGAGTGCCAGATATCGCAATATTAAGGTAGTGAAACACAAGATTGGACATAAAAGTAGGACAAAGGATTTCAAGTGGGAAACATAATTTCCACAAATTTCAAGCAAATTGGCTTGTGGAAATTATGTTTCCACAAGTTTCAAGCAAATTGGCAGATTTAGGTGATTAAAATCCACTTTCTCTCTCTAACCCTTTCCCCAAAAAAAAAACCCCAAAAACCTAAAAACTTTGCCCCACCACAGTCGCCACTCACCTATTCTATCCCCTCACTACTTCAATCCTTTCGCCGGAGATGCAGCTATGCCTTGGCCCATCTCTGGCGAACCTTCATCGTCACCCTCTCTGTTAACGCTTTTGATCCTCAACTTTTGTTCCGTTGGCTTTTCGGTGGCGGTCACTATTCCGACACTTATGTCCGTTTTTATATCGATACGCTCTCCGGCCGACTTCCCCTTCATCTTGCCTTTTTAGCAGGTGTTTCTAAGGTTTGGGTCATCTCCGATCGTCGCTGTCGTGTTCTCTTGTACCTCCGTCGCAGCCGATGCTCGTAGTGTCAGCGTCAGGTCTTTCCCTAGGAGGTGTTCCCCTCCCCCTTGCCCCCTCCCCCACCTTCTACGGTAAGTCTCCTGGTTAATCGGACGGTCTTCGTGTCGGTCGTCTATGGGTCTTTGTTTGGTCTGGTCAGTCTTCCCCAGGGTGGTCTTTGCATGTCTAGTCTGGTGTTCCCCTTCCCCTCGCCCCTCCCCCCACCGATTGGTCTGTGCATGTTTGTTTTGGGGTCGATTTTCTTTGCATGTTGTTTTTGTGGCCTTTTGTTGCATTATTGGGCTTCAATCGGTCTATCCGGCGTCAGGTAGTTGTTCTGTCGGATTGTCTTTGTTTGGTTAGTGTCTCATTCTCCTGTCTTTTGGGTGTTGTCGGTGGAGCTGAAGGTTGAATGTATTTGATGTCATCTTAAGTTTCGGGTTGTCAGGACAATAGTTAGTTGACTAGTATTAATTTGGGTGATTGTGTCGGTTGGGATTGTGTGGTTTTGGGTTAGCTAGTGGTGTTGGGTGGGTCGGTTTTGGTGGTTCTTCGACAAAAAATCAATGTCCATCGTTAGATTATTTTTCGGTATGTTACTAATAATAATTTCCCTCAAATGGATTCTTTCCCATGGGATTAGTTTAGTCTTTTGTCATCCCTTGTGGTATCTTATGTCTATGTCAAATAATTACATCTATGGGCCGATCGGTTTCTCGTATCCCATTGGTTCTAAAATGTATCTTATGTGGAATAAAGACCTCTCTAAGGTGTTGGTGCTTGTGATTATGACACTTGTCTATGTTGGTACCACCTCGAATTCTTCTTTGAGGTCCTTGGTTGGAAAATCCGTTTTGGGAAGCTCTGTCTTTTCTTGGCAGATTAATGGACTTCTTGGGCTGGTCCTTGGACTGTAGGGATCGTTCACCACGGTGTAGGAGAATTTTCTCCGCTGAAGGCAAACTTGTTCGGCTTGCCCTTCCCCTTTCATTTCTACGCACTTGTGGCGTAAGTGCACCTGGTACGGTTCATTGGCCTATGGGAGTTGTTAGTATTGCTCATGATTTGCGCGATGTTGCTCGCAAAGGATGTATTCTCTTCCGCCAACTTGAGGCTATTATATGTCGTATCACAAGTCATATTGCAACGCTAGGTTTATTAGTTTCTTTGTTTGCTTTTAGCTTGTTTATCCTTGGATGTAACTATGGCTTTAATAGCCAAAACCGTATGTAGTCACTATCCTTTTACTGCTGCCAAAAAAAAAAAAGGTGATTAAAATCAGACAGAAAGTAAATTATTCATAAACTATCAACACAATTCCCCTTAAAAAACCTAAATTATCTACTTTTTTTTCTTCACAAAACCTAAATCTCGAGTCATAGCGGCGTGGCCGGGAAGGGATTGGAGAGATGGAGCGAGAAAAATGAGAGCGGTTTATCAAAAATGTTATACAACTCCGTATATAATTTAGTAAAATGTGTATATAAAAAATCAATTACCAAATCAAACTAGGTATAACGATAAATAAATTCTCTAGACACTATATCCAGATTCGATTACACTACAAAATCAATGCAAGTATTCCACTATGATTGAAGAAGCTGAATTTTTTTTACAGAATCCTAAGCAATGCACTGAGCAGATTACCCTGGGTGAAAATTGACAGATCTAACTTTCATATACGGAGTACAAATTAAATAATTTTTCTAATTACCGTGTCTTTTATACCGGGGTGTGTAACAAGGAGGCGGCGGTACACCAAAGACCCAATCCAGAACATTAAGGTACTTGGATCTAAAGACTTCCCTCTCCTGAGAATAGCAATGCATAATTATAGCAGTTGACAAACTAAAAACAACCACATCTGCTCTTTTAATCTCCATTAGAGATTGAGGTAAGTATCCGATGTCGGCCATGCATGTGAAAAAACTCTCGATGGCTCTAGCTAAGCAATACAATGATATTTCTATCCGTCTGCTCTTCTTCTCGATTGCCAATGCAAGGCCAGTTGGGAACTGTTAAAAAATGCAGTACATTTCAGAAAATACATGCCAAGTGCTAAACTGCTAACATCATGTTTCAAATTTTTCGGTTTCAAGGGTCATCCCAAAGTGTTTAAAGTGGAGTGTTAGACATACCGTCCCGATTGCCACCATCGGAATGTTACATCTCTTAAATATCCTGAAGAGAACACATGTCCACATCCTGTAGCGAAAAAAGAAAGGGTTTAGAACTTAGAAGCAAGGAAGTTTTTGTGTTGTAATCAAGACGGGGTGACGACTATAATAGGTCCAAAGTTCATACTTTCCCTAGTTGTATACTAAATCACTAAGACCAAATTAAAAGCCGGCACACATTATTCAAGTGTTGGTTTCGGCAATTGTCATACTCATGCCCGGGTGCCAAATGTCGGCGGACATTGAAAACCTGAGTTGCAAGATGATAATAAGAATCGGGATAACTATATTGCCATATTGGCCTCTTCCATGACTATGTAAAAGAAAAACGGGGAAAAAAAAGGTTTAGAATGTAAGTGTAGCAACAACATTTGCAAATCAAGATTTAAACCCGTAGGAGTTCTTCCAATAGAATGATTTCGTCAACAACAGCAGATCTCTCAAATTCTCAATAAAGACCCATCCCTTTTGTTTTGCATGAAAAGTTCATCACGTCGTAAGCACATAATCTTACAATTCATGATGTGTTGAATAATTAAGAAATAACTACAAAAATCAAATTCAAATTTTAATAATTTACATTTTGCAAGGATTCACTCTTCGTTAGACTCTGGAGTCAGAATGGTAGTATAATCTTCCTCTTTCAAAAAAACAGCACACATGCAGATACACATGCACATGACATGCAGATACACATGCACATGACATGCAGTTTTATAGAAAGTTTACAGTCGAAAACACATACCAGGCGGACGCGCAGTATGTTGATAAGAACAAGCTAGACCTTGCCATACCGAAAACACTCTTCCACAAGATTGAGTAAGGTCTGTACAAAAATAATAATAGAAGCATCAGATAAATAATTAAGTAGCAACAATCTATCCTTGTAGATCAAAGTTGTATAATTGCATTTCAAACCAAGCAACCACCACAGCTATTTGAGCAACACGGCTTTCTCATGAAGCGAGCCAAAAAAGAGAACATAAAAGGTGCAAAAATTAAAATATAAGGACAAATAATAGACAGAAGTATTAAAAAGGCAGTCCTATGGAAAAAACCAGAGGAATTCCTGGATGACCCTATTAAAACCGACAAGAGCTTCAGCTAGTTGTAAAATATGTTACTCAAACTCTTCATACTACCTCGCATACCCGTGTCGATCACTCAACACTCGAACACGAGTATGACATTTAGACAGTTCAGAAATCAAAACATAATTTTATACATCACATCCTTATATCACACGAGTCCAACACTTGGACATGAACTTATGTCACATCCTTTGAAGTTCTAACCGAGTCCAAGTAACAATAGGTTGTGAACAAGAAAAGATGGTCTTGTGTACAGTTGTACACTGAAGTGAACCAAACCTCTTTACATTAGGATTAATTCATTCATAACACATTTTCAACATAGGCTAAAGGCACACACTGAGATCTCATAATAAGCCACCATATTTGACGAGAGTCTTACAAAGTCACCCCACAATGACTAAAGGTATTAAGTGATTTTCATAAGATTTACCTTTTCAGTAAGTCTTGACGATGAACGATCAGAGCAGGAACCAAATACACTGGTAGGTAAACTGGCAGTGCTCTTTTATATGCTTGAACGAGAAAGGAGATGAAATGGGACTCACACGATTGGTTTCCATGTACCATCTGGATGATTTAGAGAGGTGATAGTTAGTTAACGCCAACAAATTGAGAAAAATAATTGCTAATTGAGAAAATATGATCGTTATCTGCCATAGCAGATTGAGAAAAAAAAATAAAACATGATAATCGACACTGAGACATGAGTATGGAACCTAGCCTCTTCATTTTGAACAATAAAATGATATTTATCAAATACAAATATACTTACCAACATTTCCCTCAAGTTCTAATATCTAAATGCTATAGCCATGATAAGAAATTCACAAGAATTACGTTTAGAAGCAAAAAGTTGTGTTTTGTATACATAAAAAGATTCCCAGCCAAGAATTGTGTTTTGGAATATGATGCAAGTGGTATTCAAAGATGTTTACCGAGCAGGGGACTTTCATTTCTGGATCCAGTGTGATGTTTACACCAAGAGAATTGTAAAATTTCTCTATTGCCTCCAGATTAGAAACATTATTCCCACTTGCAAGCTGTTTTACGCCTTGCAGGATGGACATATCCTTTCCACCATGTTTATTGAGGAACGACTTGTAAGATGAAGGAAGAGATTCTTGCTTCAAAATGTAAGCAGACCTAAGAAGGCACATCCCTGCTTAAATCATATAGCTTTTCGAGGAGTAGATGACAAAGTTACATTACAAAGGAAACTTAAACAAAAATACTCCCACCACCATTTTGCGATCTTACAAAATAATCCCACTTTTAGTAGAATCCCAAGAATAAAAATTTTACTTTCTAATATTTGTAACATCTGACCCTCTTTATCCCGCCATTTGCCAGAACCCTTGAGACATTAGGGTAACGTTGTTGATGTTGCAGTAATGACCAAACCTAGCAGCGTTACTTACAGTGATACTGCAGCACATGACATTTTATATTCTGATTTAAGAATTCTATACTACTCCATAATTCTTAGAATCTAAAATTACAATAACAATTAATACTGTACATCCCCATCTCCTCCAAGGGTTCCACGACTTCAACCCAGCCCATGCCCACTCCAAGACAATTGCTCTGTTCTTCCTGCATTAAAAACCTCATGCAACTCCTATCTTTCGTATACTCCTTTCTCCATCTTCCTAACTGGTTTACATGTCACCAAGCCATTTCTAAAGTCATAGTCAAAATTTCGAACCTCTGAAACTCCACCACAGTTCCTCATATTCTTCGGGTATAAATATACCCCATATTCTTTATTTCTCCCATAATTTGGATTTACTCCATTTCCTTTAGGCACTTGTATACGTGAAATGACGACATGGTCCTCATGAGACCTTTATAAACTAAGCAAGCAAAACGGACGCTACGTATTAGAACCAAACAAATGCTTACAAAACCGCTCTTTAATGTCAGACCCACCTCCCATTAATTTTCTTAAGAATTGTGCCGAAAAAATGGGGTGTTTACCAAGAATAGTAGGAAGTATCTCATTATTTTCATATCCGACATTTCGTCTCTTCTTTTCATTAATTTGAGTCATAGCAATATTGATAGAAAGGAGTAACTAAGACAGTAAGAATAGCACGAGGGGCAATAAAGATTCGGTGCAGCAGTGTGGGGCTTTCTATATACATGGAGATCACAAAGACGGTGAAGACAGACGAAAGGACTGACAAGGATATATGGCCAGTCCTTACTTTTCCCATTTTATAACGGTGCATTTGTGTGACTAATAATGGAAGATGGGATTACTCTTACAAAAACATAGATGTGATTAAATTTGCTAGATGATAAAAGAGAACGATTTTGTCAAAATTTCCATCGGTACAAGGAAATTACCATTAGACCTTACTAAAATGAAAGCAATAAGGAGACAAATTCCCTATGATGGAACAAATAGCCACACATAGAAAAGGTAACGATGAGACTACTAATAACAGCAACATAATTACCCCCCAATGCTTTAAAGATTATTTCGTTCATAAAAAAGGTAAGGAGGGGATATGATGAACACAACCATTCCACAGCAGAGAGAGATTTTTCAGATGATTAGAAATGATAATTATCTCAAGAATCGTGTCAACCGACTGTTACTTTTACGATAAAATCAGAAGAGTTTCGTAGGACATGAAAGGTTAGTGAATCTTTTGACTCCATTAATTTGGTTCAAACATTGCTGATCGGTAAAAAATGCTGATAGCTAAAGACATGACAACACCTACAAAGCAATTCTCATGGTCAAAAGGAATTGGTCACACACCGTGCAACTTGTGCTAGCATTTGACATGACTATTATTTGGATGTGAAATGCCTCACTTTGGTAAAAAAAAAATATTAATATAGCTTTAGAATACAGTAACTTTCCTCTATCTGTTATTTAATTGTATATATTCTGGGGGCATTTACATCAAGAACTAAGTGTGTTATAATGCCTAGCTTGTTATGGCGAGAAAAGATACTCACAAAATTTGGGAGGAGGACAGGCACATGAGAAAAAGATCTCCATGCGCCCAAGTTAAAGGTTTGCAAATCCGCCCAAATCGCTTGCTCTTTATTCCGCAGCGAGATGCCAATACAGCTGCTCTCATGAGAATATAGATAGCCAAACTATTGTGCTGCGTATTCATCCCAGTTAAGAGCATTGACGGCCCAGCAATAGCACCTGCTACTAATGCCCTCCATTTTGCAGTCCTGAAAACACAACAATTCAGTATCAGACTATCAGGTCATCAACTTCTATGTTCTATCCACAACACATTCATGATAAAATGAATTGTTTCACGGGTCTACTGAACTTGTATGAGCAACATACAGACTTTATTTGTATGCATTCAGATTGAAAACAAGAAAAAGCAGGCATCAAATATGATTGGGGCACTATAAGACAGAGTTTGAACTCTCGAAATACTGATTCATTTGTTAAATGAAAAAGGTTCGTATAATATTTTTTAGTTATCTACAACATACATCAAAAATTACGTAGTACATCATTATTTAGATCAGTAACTGCAAGATTAACATCAAACTGTCTTTTTGTTTAGATTGACATAGGTCTCCGATTCTGCGGTTCACTTTTATCAATCAATAACTTTAAAACACCAAAGAGTAAAACAGATTCCTAGCGACAAAGCAAAAAATAAAATGTATCTGGTGTTTTCTTTAGTCTTTCGAAAATGATACAGAGTATTATACATACACAGAGTATAAGTTTTTATATACTCTAGCACAAAAATTAAGCAAAAAGAAAACAAAAAACAATCATGGGGTCTAGGGACCTCGTATCCCAAGGCATAGTCATCCCCGCTGTCGGTCATCTCTTGTCCCACCATCTTCGTGATTCATTTAATACCCCACTAGGCACTAACAATAAAAAATTTCAGCTATCGCCATTGGGGTATGGGAATCACCTGAAGAGGCAATCAGGCATGACGAGGCAGAAACCAATATGCTGGAATATGTGCTCGCAGTTCCACAATATGATCATGTACAACAGAAATATTTACTAGTCCACTATTTACTCCATAGTTAAAATCAAATATGTTCCTTCACGTGAAAAATCATGTCATAGTTTACGAAATCACATTACAATAATGGATCCGTATCCAACCACTAGACTAAGTTCCGAATTCAAATAAAGTGAATTACCTAACACTAGATCAAAAACTCACACCTTCACAAAAAGGCCACCATTTAGAGTTACACAGTTAGTCTTACTTAAAACCGTCTTAAGCTTACATCATAGTCATTTTAGCTGGTATTAAATGAAGTGACGAACCATATAGCATGAAAAGAGTTAAAACAGTTTCAAACGAAATTTTGTGTACATTTTTCTGACAAAAATACAATCAAAATGAAAACTAAATTGCAAGCAGAAGAACTCAAACCAAACCATCCAAGCTGAAACTAGACAACAATAACGAATTAACAACAACAAAGACTAACAGAGATTCCGATAAAAACACTTGCCTACGATGACCACCAAAAGAAGCAATAATTTGATCAACAGAAGTAAAAGTCCCCGCAAAAGTACCGAGAAACAAACCATATCGCAAAGTTTCCTTAATCACCGGTATAATCTCCTCACTACTTGATAATCCTCCACCATTCCTGTCAAATTTTAATCAATTAATCAAAATCCGTAGCTATTTACCACAAACATAATCAAAATTTAAAAAATCCGAAATCTAACTTCGGAAACTCCGCCAAATCTACTTAGCTCCTTTCCTACTTCTTCCTCAAATTTACTACTATCCTCCTTAAATCTTAGTTTCACTTCAAATCAAACTTCTTCTTTTTGCAAATTTCAATTGTGAAGATCTTCTAGAACCGATACTGTTCCATTTAATTGTATAAGTTTTTCAAAATATGCGATTAACAATTACAAAAATCGCATACACCTAAACTGAAACGAATGAAGTATTTGCTAAATTTGTGATTTATTTTAGCAAATATCAATCAATTCTGAAGATCTTATATACTCCGTAATTGATACTTCTCCGGTTTTCCTGTTCCATTTGACTGTATACGTTTTTCAAAATATGCGACAAAAAACAGAAAAAGTCAATACAATTAAATGAAACTGAGGAAATACTAGCTAAATTTGTCACTGAACTACTCCCACCGTCTCAATCATTTGTTTAAAACCGTAAACAAAGGAGTACAAGATTACGGAGATAAGAAATCTAACTTTCGAAATTTGGCCGAATTCCGGCGACTAAGGCGAGCAAGAAGAGAGAAAAGCGAGAGACCGCCTTTCAACCCGGCGCCGATACCGAAACCTTTGAGAGAAGCGTAGAAGATGCGGCGTAGGTTATCGTAAGTGTCGGTGTCAGAGACGGTGTAGGAATTGAAGGGAGAGGAGGAAGGATGGTCAGATTTACAGCAATGCGGACAGTCGAGGTGGTCGTCCGAATCAATGGAGTCGGCGTCATGTAAGGCGGTACATGCGGCGGAGGTGTCGGCGGCGTCGGCGTCCGGTGGCGACATTGGCGGTTATGGTGGTGGAGGATTTGGGGGTGTGAGATTTGGGAGAGTGAGGGGACAAAAGGAGGGAGAAAGGGAATGGGGGATTGATTTGGTTGGAACAAAAGTAGTTAATGTAGTACACGTTTCACTTTAAGTTTTTGTTTGTTTGGGAATGTAACGGATTGTGTTGGTTTGGGGTATGATGAGTTCGTCTTTTGAGAGACGTGATTAGCGAGGTTCGAGTGGTTGAAAAAGAGGTGAGGGAGATAAAAGTATCTGTAAAGATAAATTTATAGATGTAATATGAATTGTGAAAGGTAGATGAAAATTAGTGGAGTGAGGTGGACGAATAAGAGAAGGAGGTATAAAATATGAATAGTTTCACAATCGCGGATGCTTTATGGGGTACATTTTAAAATTAATCGACAGTAGGAGGTAACGGAAGGGTAATCACTCTTCTTTATAATCAATGTAGAACAATTACATATGGGTTACACCACATAATAGATCTCTTAACATGGAAGGGTGGTGTTTGAAAGGGTGGCAACTGGTAAGGAAGGTAAAGGGTGAGGTTCTATGGAGTATGAGCATAATGGGATTTAAGCCTTTAGGTTGTGTTTATCGTGGTCTTAGAGTGGGTATGAGGAGAAGTATTAGGCCAAGATTTGTAGAGTATGAAGCCAATCCCACGTTAAAGCCATTGAGACTGTGTATGAGTATGAGAGTGGGTCTTGGAAATTCAAGACCCATTTTGAGACTTGTGAATAGTAAAAAGTGCAATATTTTATCAATTTAGATAGTACAATACTACAATTAGCTAATTAAATAAAATGTTTTACTAACCTTAATTATCTTCGATAAAAAAAATTGGGAATTAAAAAATATGGGTATTTTAATTAATTATTTAGCCATCTTAATGTCAAATAGATACCAAATTATCCCATTTGTTGTCCAGAAAATACCAATTTTTTTGTCTTTAATACCACCATGTGGTAGTATTTGACTCGTCTTAAGCTTAAGACGGTTATTGTGCGTCTTAAGCTTAAGGCGGATATTGTCCGTCTTAAGCAATACTTAATCACAAATTCTCATTTAAGACGGATGATTTGATATTTATTTGACCCGTCTTAACCTTTAGACGGATAACACCCGTCTTAAATGAGAATTTGTGTTAATAATTCTATCTCGTCTTTCTAATTTTTCATGTTTAGTTTTGTTTTATGCGTGTGTTTAGTTTAAAATATAATTTCATTTTTTATATATACGGTAATTAAAAAATATGTCACAACTCACGAGGTTTTTTTTTAATGTTTTATTTTTTTAATTGTAATTATTCAAATTAAAAAATAAATGTAGATATTGAAGTAAGTAAATAAAAAGTTAAATAAGTTAAATAGAAAGTTGATGTGACAAAGTCTGAAACGAGTCCGGGGTTAAAGTGTATTTTTTGAGTGAGTCTGAGAGTGTGTGAGTCTGAGTCTGAAGAATAAATAGGTAGTAGAAGCTGAGGT
Source organism: Heliosperma pusillum (assembly GCA_022085475.1). Lineage (NCBI taxonomy): Eukaryota > Viridiplantae > Streptophyta > Magnoliopsida > Caryophyllales > Caryophyllaceae > Heliosperma > Heliosperma pusillum. The sequence continues at coordinate 128,332 of JAIUZE010024161.1, read as the reverse complement.
GGCAGAATCTGAAATCTCAAAATGAGTCTGTGGATAAACTTAGTCTTAAGGGAGCGAGAGTAGCAATGGTCCTAGTTACCAAGCACGAATCGGGCAATTGATGCAGAATGGAGCGGGTGATAATGATACAAGAACATTTAGGGTATAGGGTTTAGCAGGGGTTAGGTGAGTAGCTCGGGTCGACTCGGTTAAAGAACAGTTCGTGAGAGCTCGACTCGAAAACTTAACGAGTCAAGTCGAAAAACCAATTTAGCTCAACTCAAAAAGCTCGTGAGCAACTCGAAATTGTGTAATCAGATAATATCTCGACCGTATTTTATAAAAAGAATATTAATCATGATTATATCTTTGTTTCACCATATCAGATATTTTCGATTAATTTACCCAAAACTTATATCCAAGAAGTTGATCAACCAAATGAATGATGCTTGATGGTGACAGAATGTAATGTTTTAGTTGGCCAACATTAACACTTTGGACCATAAATTAGCCTTTCGAGTTTGGACCATAAGTTGAAATAGTCAAACCATAAAGTAGCCTTTCAAGTTTCACCAACAAAATCGGCTTTCAAATCGGAGTTATAGCGATTCTTGCAATTCATTCCCCTAAGTCATATGGTGTTTACGTGACAAACTATGCTGCTCAAATTAATAAGTAGACCAATCAATGTGCCATAGTACTTGCTTTCAGTCTTTCACAATCAAATTGATTAGTCCCTTATAGGGATGTCAATGGGGCGGGGTGGGTGCGGAGGAAGGGTATCCCGCACTCGCATCCGCGAACAATAATGCGTACCCACACCTGGCACCTGCCCCACGGCCCGTGCATGTGACACTTTTCAAAACCGCACCCGCCCCGCGGCGACCCACGGGGATCCGCTTATCCACCAAATTACTGTTCCTCTCGTAAGACAATTTTTAAAATAAAATTCTTCTATCTAAAACATACCAAGTCTCGTAAATTTTTTACAAATAAGTCTCCGCAAAGTTATTTGAAATAAATCCAATTCAATTAATTAGCGGAATTTATTTTCGCAGTACGTTTTTTACTCATTTTAGTACTTTTTACACCAAACTTTTCATTTGTTACCCTTCACAAAAAAAAACATATTAAACCTAGTTCCCTTTGCCTCCTTTCTACCTTCTCTCTACACATTAACCCTCTTCAAAGTTCAAACTCCATAAAAGTTCTTTTCAAGTATGGACGATTATTCAAATGACGAACAGGTATTTAATACGCTAATCTTATATTAATAAAATTGACTCTTTATTATATTTTAATTTCTTTATTTCTTTTTAATTACGGTTTTATGTCTAAATTATTAAATTGCTAAGGGTTTTATTTATTCATGGCGGTGACAAAGAAAGGATGGTCGGTGTTGGGGTTGGACGGCTGGCAAAGGGACGACCGGCAAAGGGGCTGCCGGCGAAGGGACGGCCGACGAAGGTCGGCGATGGGTAGTATTGTACTGTATATTGTATGTTTACTGTGCCTTTTTTTTTCGAATACAGTTGTACTGTATAGTGTTTTTTTGTTCAATGTAGTTTGTATAGTTTGTTTAGTACAATGTGGATTTTTATGTCAATGTATTCCAATTCATTTGATTTTTTTCTATATTTTTACTCAATCATCATGGATTTATTTCATTTGCATTAGTCTTAAAGATTTTACTATGTTATTTTTTCTCTTGTAATACATATATTAAAACATGAGAAAGAGTTTAGAGAGGGAAAATGAGGTGAGAAATGAGAGGGGTATAATTGTCAACAGTGTACTAAGTTGAGTAAAATGTGTACTGCGAAAATCAGGACCCAATTAGTTATTATATAAGTTTTTTAAACAAGTAGTAGGTGAAAGTTAACAAGATTATCTACGCCACAAATATAATCTACCGATTTTGCTAAATCTAGGTACGAAATCTAGCATTCTAGCTAAATAGATAAGTCTCTTTTATTAGTTTAGACTTTATCTTTCTAAAATTATTAATTTTTTTAATTTTTACTTAGCTAGACCTATATCACTACAAGAATTTAGTGTATTAGCGACGGAAATTTTGCGACGGACATGTAATCCGTAGCAAAAACATACTTGCGACGGATTTTGCGACGGGAATTACTATTTGCGACGGATTTGCGACGGATATTCCGTCGCAATACATTTTCACATATGGCGCCCAACTTTTCACATGGCGGGACGTTTGCGACGGAATTGCGACGGAATATCCGTCGCTAAATAAGATACTGCGACGGACTTGCGACGGATTTTCCGTCGCAGAGATGAATAATTGACTGTCAAAGTGATCTGAAGGCGAAGACACGTGTTTTTTCTGCGACGGAATATCCGTCGCAATGACTTAATTTGCGACGGACTCGCGACGGAAAATCCGTCGCAAAGGTGAATAGCTGGCTGACACGTGTTATTCCTGCGACGGATTTGCGACGGAAATTCCGTCGCAGGGTCTTTTAAATAATTACCCACGCGTCTCTTCCCCTTTACCGAAATCATTTTCCTAACCTAAATCCCCTTGACGACGGCGACGACGACGACGACGACGACGACAACGACGACAACAACAACGACGACGACCACCACAAAGACCACCTCGACGACCCACTAAGTTCTTCCCTCCTCTCTCTCAGGTCTCTCTCTCTTTCTTCTCTTATTTATGTTTTCATTTGTTTTGTTCCCTCCGGCCACCCACCGGACCACCGGCCGGACCACCCCCCTCCTTTTCCCCTTCCCTTGGTCACCCTTTCCCCTGCCCCTGGCCGGACCCCGCTGCCACCAACGGACCACCCCCTCCTTTTCCCCTTCCCTTTCCCTTTCCTTTTCCCTTTCCCTTTCCCCTTTCCCCTGCCCCTGGCCGGACCACCCTCTGCCACCCACCGGACCACCCCTCATTCTTTCCCCTCATTGATGAGTATTCAAGTTGTGAATATGTTAGTAAGTTACTACCTTTTCCCAAATTTTGATTGAAGACGGATCGACCCGTCTTAAGTTTAAGACGGATTAAATCTTCCTCATAAAGGGCAAATAAAGTGTAAGTGGGTTATCTCCTCACTTATCTCCTCACTTAAGTTTAAGACGGATTAAATCCCCCTGCCGCCGCCCCCACCCCACTGCCACCCTCCCTCCTTTGAATTGTTGTAATTATTAATATAGATAATTATTATTACTCCCTCCGTCCCGGTCATTTGTCGTGCTTTACTTTTGTTACAATTATTAAGGAAATGTTGTTCATATACGATAGACTTAGTACCCGTTCAAGAATTACGCATTAGGTGTAATTCTTGAATAGTCCCCGTTTTGGGACTGTCTTTGAATCTTTAATGCCATTTAGGTGGTAAATACTAATCATTTTTTTAATTGTTATTTGACGATTAAGTTTGGTTGACAGTTCCTTTAATGTTCTCTGAATACATATGGAGAGTGACAAGTCATTCAACATTGTGTATTTGGAGAACTGTAGGGAATTGCTGCCGAATTTTCGTCTCATAACAATTAATTAAATGATTAGTATTTACTAATGGTATGAAAGATTCAAAGATGGGTTTAGGTTGGAGAGATAAGGACCCCATGAACTCGAATATTACTTTTTTTTTGCAGGTGGAAGATGTTGTTGTTGTTGTTGTTGTTGTTGTTGTTGTTGTTGTTGTTGTTGTTGTTGTTGTTGTTGTTGTTGTTGTTGTTGTTGTTGTTGGAGGTTGGAGGTTGGAGGTTGGAGGTTGGAGGTTGGAGGTTGGAGGTTGGAGGTTGGAGGTTGTTTGTTGTTTGTTGTTTGTTATTTGTTGTTTGTTGTTTGTTGTTTGTTGTTTGTTGTTTGTTGTTTGTTTGTGTAATAGGAGTTATTGTTACTATTATTAGTAGTTATTGTTGTTATTGTTGCTATTAGTAAACTTTTAGTTCTTGTTGTTATTGTTTTGAATATTTATTTAAGTCGATAATAATAATTATAAACGTGTATGTAGATTTGAAATGAAAAGAGTACAACGGGCATGGATGTATGAAAGATTGGATTGTAATAAAAAATTAAGGCAGGAGTTTGTAAAGGGCGTTAATGAATTCATTAATTATGTTAAGAATCAAGAAGATTACGGTAGATGTAAGGAAATTAGGTGCCCATGTGTAAAGTGTAGAAATCGCAAATTTTTAGTCGAACAAGAAGTACGAAAACACCTAGGGCTTTGGGGCTTTTGTGATGACTATTATGATTGGGTGTGCCATGGTGAAAATTTTCCCGTTGAGGAGAGGTCTGACAATCCCTATAGGGATATGGTGGAGGATGCGTTGCGCGACAACATTAATGAAATTATAATGGAAAATGTTGACGCCGAAGTGGTTGATGAATCTCCAAATCCTAATGTACTAGCCTTTTTCAAAATGTTGGAACATGCCAATAAACCGGTGTATGAGGGGAGTCGTATCTCTCTGTTGCAGTCAGCTTCCCGGTTGGTAACTTTGAAATGTGAATACAATTTACCCCACAAATGTGTAGATGGTATCGCGTCATTTATAGGGGACATTATTCCTGAAAATCATGTTATGACGCGTAACTTCTATGAAACCAAAAATATTCTTAAAGCTCTTCAACTGCCTTATGAAAAGATAGATGCGTGTGAAATAGGATGTATGTTGTTTTGGGATGATGATAGTCTTCTCGATAAGTGTAGAAAATGTGGTAAAGATCGATATAAAAAACAAAAGAATGCAAATGGCAAAAGGGTTGGAAAAATATTTTAACTTATTTCCCAATAGGACCGCGTTTGCAACGACTTTATGCCACAAAACTAATTGCGGCAGAGATGCGGTGGCATCATGAAAATCCACGTGTCAGCGGGATAATGTCTCATCCAAGTGACGGCGAGGCTTGGAAACATTTTGATCGCATTCATCCTTCTTTTGCAAGTGAGCCTCGAAATGTTCGACTTGGTCTTTGTACTGATGGTTTCGCACCTTTCGGTCAATACGGAAAGTCGTACTCCTGCTGGCCGGTAATGCTAACTCCATACAATTTACCACCCTGGCTATGTATGAAAAGACAGTTTATGTTTCTATCATTACTTATACCCGGTCCGAACAGTCCCAAAAAATTTCTTGACGTTTATTTACAACCGTTAATTCGCGAGTTGAAGCAGTTGTGGGAGACAGGGTTGTACACATACGACGTCTCTAGAAAGCAGAACTTTGATCTTAGAGCCGTACTATTATGGACTATCAATGACTTTCCTGCTTACGGCATGTTATCGGGTTGGTCAACTGCTGGTGAACATGCGTGTCCATATTGTATGGAGAAGGAGACTAAGTCGTTTTGGCTTTATAAAAGTAAAAAATGGAGTTGGTTTGATTGTCATAGACAGTTTTTACAACCTGATCATGTTTTCCGCAAAGATAAAGTTAATTTTCGAAAAGGACGAGTTGAGAAAGATTTTGCTGCTACGAGATTAACGGGTGAAGAAGTGTGGGATTGTGTGAAGCATTTTCCCAAAGTTGTGGATGCAAGTAAAGCTGAATTGGACTCGTTAAAAGTTTCTCGAGTTGGGTGGTGGAAACAAAGCATTTTTTGGGAACTTCCTTATTGGAGAACACTATTAATTCGTCATAACCTTGATGTAATGCATATCGAGAAAAACGTTTTCGAGCAACTGATTCACACGGTGATGAATGTGAAAAACAAGACAAAGTTTACCCCACAAGCACAAGAGGACATGTTGACCGTTTGTTCTAAACAGCGAAAAATGGATTCATTCATTTTGAATAAAGAACAAAAGAAGGTGTTGTGTGATTGGATATCCAATTTGAGATTTCCGGACGGTTATGCTTCAGATCTGAGTAGATGTGTTGATAAACACGAGTTGAAACTACATGGATTGAAAAGTCATGATTGTCACGTGTTTATGGAGCGTTTACTTCCAGTGGCTTTAAGGCACCTTCTTCCGAAGAATGAGTGGAATGCTATAACTGAGCTTAGCCAATTTTTCAGAGATTTGTGTACTTCATCGATACAAGTTGAAAAAATAACTACTCTCGAGAACAACATTGCCGAAATCATTTGCAAGTTAGAGAAGATATTTCCACCATCTTTTTTTAACTCAATGGAGCATTTACCAATTCATTTGCCGTATGAACTGAAAATGGGTGGTCCAGTGCAATATAGGTGGATGTATCCTTTTGAGAGGTAATTAATTCCACAATTATCCAATTTTTACTTTAATTATTTCAGTCTATCTACTTATCCAAGTTTTTTATAGGTTCTTAAATCATTTGAAAAAAAAGATTGGAAATAAAGCGCGTGTTGAAGGTTCTATATGCAACGCGTATTTGCTTGAAGAAATTGCCAATTTCTGTTCCTTTTATTTTGAAGAGAACGTGGACACAAAAGCCAAGTATCTCGACGTACGCTCGAAAGAGCCTACGTATTCTACTTTACCCGAGATTTTTCAAGATCACGGGGGAATTTGTTCTGGAAAGTGTCGTGAAAGATTTTTAGAAGACAACGAATATGAGCGTGCACACTTATATGTTTTATCTAACTGTGATTTAGAAGAATTGAAGCATAACGAAGTGTAAGTAAAAAAATCGTCCTTTGAAACTTTAATTATTAATAATTAATTATAACAACATGCATGTAAAAACTATTACTTAATTCGACATTTTTTATAATGAATATATAGGATGTTTGAAAATTATATCAAAACAGAATATCCCCAATTTCTCACAGCCGAGGATATTTGGAACAAATTTGACACAAGATTTCCCCAATGGTTTAGAGGACAAGTAAGTACATACTACATACTAACACCAGATTACTCTTTTTTTTCAATTTTTTTTTAATACCTGAAGGTATTATAATATGTTAATAATTTAACAATGATAGGTAAACAACTTAAAAGATCCAGTTCTCATAGCCTTAGCACAAGGTCCTTCGAAAAGGGTGCGAACATGGAAACGTTATTTCATTAACGGATACAAATTTCGCACTTTCAAAGATGGGTTAGATTTGGAAAAATCTACACTTAATAATGGAGTATGTGTAAGTTCGACTGAGGGAGCTGACTACTATGGAACACTCAACGAAGTTGTTGAATTGTCGTACACAGGCGAAAAAAGCACATATAATGTTATTTTATTCAAATGTGATTGGATAGATAATTCTGAAAAAGGAATGCAAATACATAAGGATTATAAACTTGTGGATGTTAATCGAAGCAGAAAATTTCCGAAATATGATCCATTTGTGTTGGCTTATCAAGTTGAACAAGTTTATTATACTTCATATCCAAATATCAAAAGAGATAAAGATAAGTGGTCAGCAGTATTCAAAACTAAAGCCAGATCGCATGTTGATGCACCTATTGTCGAATCTGCGTTTCAAGAAGATGTTATTAGTAGTGAGACACTACTATCAATAATTGAAGTGGCAGATGATAATGAAATTATAGAGGAGGAGGAAGAAGAAGCTCAAGTAGAGGACAATAATGAGGAGAAGGTAGAAGAGGAGGAGAAGGAGGATGAGCAGAAGCGGAAGGAAGACGGAGCAGAAGATAAAGAGGAAGATAAAGAGGAAGAAGAAGATTTTATAGACTCCCTTTTTAAATACAACATTTCCGAAAACCAATATTTAAGTAGTGATGATGAATAAGATTATTTCTAATTCTTATATTAGTTGAAACTACTTTTTCTATATGTGTGGTCGTTTGTAAAACAATTTATAGTTTTTATTATTTATTAATACCAATATATAGTTTCTTGTCATTTAATTGTACATACATGTTTGTTAATTCATGACAACTTTGAATAGTTTAGTTTTTCTCTATATGGCGGGAGGACGAAGAAGAGGTAGTACTAGTAATGTAGGAAACAGAGGGCAGGAGGATGAGAATGAACGAGTGAATGACAGGAACGTGCCACCGCCACTGGTGGAGACTACTACTCGCAGAGTCCGCCTCGATCCGGATGAGGAAACAGGTGTATGGTAAGACTAGTTCACTTTTACTTTAACTGTTTAATCATAATTATGATTATTCAAAAATCATAATATTTATATATAATGTATGTATTTAACTATGATTATTAATTTCAGGTTCAGTGACGCAGATGTGGTTAAACTGATCTCGGAGACCATAATCTGCGGGTACAAGGAGCATGCGCCATGTTGGAAAGAGGCGTCAAATAATTTGCGGTCGTCTTGGTGGAACTGGTTTGAGGTATAATTATTTAAAATATTATAATTATATCTATTTAAATTTGTTTTTCTCAATTTATCTTTGTTATTGATTTTTTATTTTTTTATTTATTCACTTAATATTTTCCTAACTTTATGTTTTTAATGATGACAGCAAAAGGTTTCTTTCGATCCTCGCCATACAGATATGGTAAGGAAATCTTGGGAAGACGCCATGAAGACCCGTTTACGTCATATGATCTACCGAGCCTCGCAGAAAGACGAGGAGCACAGGCCGAGTTGGATTCCTTTGGACTTGTTTAGAAAGCTTAAGAAGAGGCCTGTCGAAGATCCTGGTTTCGTTGTGAGATCTCAATCTGGCGCGGCTAATCGTAGATCGGGATGTGAAGAGAAGGGAAAGGCGTTGCCTACTCACATTATGGGTAGAAAAAACACCTTGAGAATCATGGACGAAATGGTAAATCTAAATCTTCTTTCATTTTTTATTTATTTATCTAATTATAAATTAATACTTATATATATGTTATACTAACAAGTATTTAAATTGTAGGTCGATAAATCTTCAACTGGTATCCCAAATGCGGTGCAAGTCTTAGAGAAGACAAAGAAGCACCCGTTCCGTGGATGGTTATCAAAAAAACCAGCTCAACTCTATGTAAGTTATGCATTTTTTTGTTAAGTGATTTATGTTTAATTTGTCATTTATATATTTAATTACATTAACTACTTAATTTAAATGACAATTACTAATTCTGAACTTGTTTGTGATGCAGAATAAGATCATATCAAAGAAGTCTGAGCTTCAAACTCAAGGAGTCGAAAACATCGACGATAATGAGATCTATTATGAGGAGACTGGATTTGACGAGAAAGGAAGATGCTACGGATTGGGACCAGCGGCGAAGCATTTGTTTGACCATCATAGGCACCCTGTTGCTACCTCAAACCCGACTCAGGGCACCCCAAGTTTCGCTACTAAGCTGTCAAAGGAGAATGCTGCACTTAGACAAGAGCGCGACGAGCAGGCTAAAAGGATTGCAGCTATAGAAGAGTACTTGAGTCAGGTTGCAAGAAATTCTACTCAAAACTGCAGAACTGGAGGTCCTAACCAGGGTCGAGACGACTTTGATGATGATAGGGGCGATAATGCTAGGTCCAACCCATTCACCCCTTTCCCTCCTTTCCCTCCAATCACTCCACTGACTTGAGTGATTAGTTAACTATTTGGTACTTTGAACCTTTTATGTGTAAGACTTTAATTACTTTCATGATATAAAATCAAAACTTTGTTTGGTTTTGTGTTAAATTAGTAACTTTGTTGGACGCGTAACTGCTGGAAAACTTCTGTAATTTGCAGGTTTTTTGTCGTTTTAACGCGTATAAGGGGATGCAGGAAACAGGCGGATGCTGGAAAATACAGGCTTTATTGCGACGGAAATTCCGTCGCAAACATTGACTGACTTACAGCCAAGTCAAACACGAAGTCAATACTTGCGACGGAAAGTCAACCTTTTGCGACGGAAATTCCGTCGCAAACGTTGATTTTATGTTTGACTTGTCAAACATTCAGTCAACTTTTGCGACGGAATGTTAACACTTGCGACGGAAATTCCGTCGCAACAGTTGACTTTCTGTTTGACCCCAACTCAAGTCAGTCAACTTTTGCGACGGCTACTCCGTCGCAAAGGCTTGACTATCCGTCGCAAATATGTGCGACGGAATAATCCGTCGCAATTACTACTCTTTGCGACGAAAATAAGCGACGGACACTATCCGTCGCAAATCCGTCGCAAATCAGTCTTTAGCGACGGAAATTCCCTATCTAGCGACGGAATAATCCGTCGCAACTCGAACTTTATTTTGTAGTGTATTATAGGTCGGCGGGAGATGAGTGTGGCGGGTATAACTGGGGCGGGGACATGTGAGGCGGGGACATGTGAGGCGGGGTGGTGTGGGGCGGAGTGGGGTGGGGTGAGTATGGGGCGGGTCTCATGTGATACCTGCACCCGCCCCACGACCCGCGACGAATGACACTTTTGATACCCGTCCCCGCTCCACCACCCATCAAACCATTACCCGCCCCAAGTGGGGTGGGTGTGGGGCGAGACCCGTCAAGACCCGCCCCATTGACATCCCTAGTCCCTTAGCTCAATCAAATGTTCAACCGCTATCTCACCTAGCCAGACAAAGGTTTTAGATAACTTATGAGTTACGAGCGAGCAAATGATAGCGAAGGCAGAGATTTAAACTATTGACTTTGTGTCTGAATATCTGCTATATATTCGGATTTAATTACTGAGCCAAGAGACAAAAGGATGATAATTTCACACATAAATATGAAAAACAACGAGGACCAGGCCCCCTCCTGACATAACTAAGGTCCTCCATTATTTACGAAATGTTGCCTTGTTATACCTATTAACCCCTTCAATTAATCGTCAATGTCTTTATAATTAGAATTCTACCCACCTAGTGTAGATGTATATTCTTCTGTTAATTATGATAAGGAGTACTTTGTACCATACAACGAGATTGAATTAAAACCGCCTTCATTCAAGGATGATGAACTTCTATTATGGTACTTCCTAATACATACTCTACATCCCCAGAATAAGATCAAACTGACTACTCCTTGTTATATTATACTACAATCCTTCTGATTTCTGAGTTTATAAAGGCTCGTGATTCACAAACTTGTGCCAATACCAATGTTGTTTCCACACAAGGTGCATTGAGTCCAAAGGTATACCCTTCGTCTCCGGCACAAACAATGCAACAAAGATGGTCATAATCGCGATCCAACCTGCGTAAAAGAGGAATGCCCCGAACTTGAAATGACATAGCATTGCTAAAAAGGTTTGCGATAGCACAAAGGTTATCCCGAAATTCATAGCAACGCTTAGACTTAGGCCGGCTGCCCTGATCTTCAATGGAAATATTTCACTTGGTATAAGCCAGCTTAGTGGACCCCATGACCATCCAAAACCAGCTGCATATAAGCACATTAGTACTAGCACAAGGATGGAACTTCCCTTCGACATTTGCCCGGTTCCTGATATTCCGGTTGTTGCTGCTAAAACCCCTGCCAATGCCACCTTCACCATAGAAAACGAGTTTATTGTTTATGCTTTGAATAGTTTGCTGCGGAAAATTCAAAGAGTTTACCTGACAGATGAACATCTGGATTCCTCCTTGTAGGAACAACACCCGTCTACCAAATCGATCAACAAGGAAGGTCGAAACAAGAATTGAACCTAAGTTAACCAAACCCAAAATAATAGCCGCAATCAAGGCAGAGTCAATTCCAAACCCAACTGACTTAAACAACACCGGAGCATAGAATGCAATGACATTGATCCCGGTAACTTGCTGAAAAAACGGGATTAAAATCCCTATAACCAATTGCGGCCTATAACTCCGCTTGAATATACTCGTGAATGGCTCCTCACCAACAGATTTTGCCATTTCACTGGCTTTAATCAATTCCGACAATTCAGCGTCAACATTAGCCTCCCCACGTGCCTTAACTAAGGACTGTTTTGCTTCCTCGACTTTGCCACGCGCCACTAGACTGTTAGGTGTGTCCGGTATGAAGAGGGCGCCAAGGGTCATTACCAGTGCAGGTACTGCGGCTAGTCCTAATGATAACCGCCATCCCCATATTTTCTTTGATGTGGCGAAGTTGATGCAGTTAGCTATCACTACACCGATGCCTATGAAAAACTGAAACCCTGTATTGAAGGCACCACGCCACTTTGGTGGCGCCACCTCGGATAGGTACACTGGTGTAGCCTGTGTTTATTGCAACATCATTAGGACAATGGAGCATGAAATACTCAGCTCATAGACTATACATCTGATGTACTACAACTAGTAGTGTATTCTCCGAGCTTCGTAATAAGGTTTTCGAGTATTGTTTTGAGTATTATGAGTTTTACTAAAAAGTTTCTGAGTCTATTCACCTAAACATTAAGCTCAAAAAATTTCAACATAACTCAAAACACATGTAAGCTCAGTTTATTTAAGTTTTGACGTCAAAAAATTAAAATGTAAATTATAAACTTTATAAAACTCAGAAATACTTATCCTGACACATAATATAAGTTTGTGCCGGATAGACCGACCTGATTAGTGAAACCAACACCAAATCCCAACAAAAGACGACCAATGATAAGCATCGCAATGTTAACTGAAGCACCATTGACAACAGCACCAAGAAAGAAGGTGCAACCACCCAACACCATAGTGAACTTACGGCCGGACGTGGCAGTGACACGTCCGGCTACCACCGATGCAATTAATCCGGCAATGTAGAGGGAAGAAGTGAAAGAAGTCAGCAATTGGCTATCATACACACAATACATGTTTGTTTTAGCATCCCCTGCCTTCTTCAATATTGATGGGAAGAACTTTTGTAGGAAGGGAACCATTGTTGTCACACCCCCTGTAATCAAATGTTATACAGAACATTTCATAAAATTGGCTCTTTCAATTAATATAATTATAATTATGATGAATTTGGCAAATCATTTCATTAGCATTCTGTTAATTGTTTTAATGTGAACATCCTTGACTTAAACAAAAACCCGTGTAAGGCAATTTTACAATAACATTATTGTAAAACCGTCTATTCTTCTAAGTCAAAAACTTTCATGATACTTTGGTACTCATATGATTGTATTACAAAAATTGTTTATTGGAATATGTAAGTATATCAAATGTCTATATGATTATATCAAAAACCTTGTGCAATAGTTTTGTTGTGACAATAACACCTAAAATGTGTTACTTCCACACCATCAGTGTACATTCTGTTTAGAGGCCTGATTGTAATTTTAACGGCGCTCCCTAAAATAAATGACGACCCAAAAATTCCATATCTTTACCTAATTGACACATATGTACAACAATAATAATGAACATAACTATTGACGGGAATAGAGAGAGTAGTAGATACCGGAAATGCCAATATCATAGCCAAAAATGAGTCCACCGGAGGCAGCAACAATGCAAGTTATGACGACAGCCAACGTAATCCGACCACCATAATCGCCAGCGGGAAGTCCGGCTACCGCCACAAAAGCTCCACCAGCCATTATACCTTTTTCCAACCACTTTTCTCTTCTCAAAAGAGGTAGAGAAGCAGATTCCTCAAACATCAACGTCTTTCATGAAAGTTACGTCCACTAATGATAAAATAATGGACCTTATTAATTGTAGAACAGTATAACCACCATTTATAAATTATACTGCTGCATACAACATACTTCTATCTATGGAACTTTGCTAGTATAGGATACTACCCATGTATTTCATCTTTGTTACCCCACATGCTACCATTTAGGAAAATTATTAATGTGTTATAATGTAAGTTTGTTTTAATATTGACGTGTTTCAAAGCATACCATGTTACCATGTACAGTATATTTTACTCATAAATTCTCATTTGTGACGGTCACTATCTGTCACAAGCTTGTGACGGATACTACCGTCACAAGCAAGACTAATTGTATTTTACTATTTGTTATTTTGGAAATTTACAATATCATTTATTTTCAACTATTTGATAATAATTAGATAGAATGGATTTTTTAAGATTTTTAAACGTTTGAACATATTAAAGCGTTGATTAGAATTTCTCCATAAAATTAGATTTAAAATTTAATTAATGAGTCGCTCACTCGCTCAAACGAGTATGATATTTGAGTATTAAGAACAACTTAACAAGTTTCAACGTTCAAATAAATCTTGTATCATATTCTCACAAATAAGGTCATTATTTCGAATATATGTATTGTCATCTCTTAGACTACTTTTACAAAGCAATTATATCGTAAATATAAACGCAAATATATGTGTAATTGTGTATAATAGAACTCGAATGTAGAATGGTTAACGTGAAATTTCAAAAACACAAAAATGGAGACTTAATTAAATAAATCGATGATTTATTTTCACTTCCACGACTTTTTGTACATAAGACAATGACGTCCAATATAAGAATAACCATTTAATATGCGCAAAAACACATAAATAAATACAATGAACTTGAACTGAAAATATTTACCAAATTGGCAGATTTCGATATGCAGTAATTCAGTGGCTAATTACTGAAACAATTTATAACATTAAAATGGTCCATATCACTAGCTACATTTATACAAGTATAACGAAGACTGGTGGTTAAGGGAAAGAATGGTGGTTGATCAACGTTTCACGTGATATCCTTTCTTAAGACTTACGTACGTTGACTAAGTCTCCCTTGTGACGGATATATCCATCGCAAATTTCTATTGGATTAACTTCTTCTATTTAGGTAGATAAGATAAAACATACGGAATCTTAAATGACTTGTCTTATCCTACCTAAGTGGGTAATACACTAATATCTGACCCGTTACAAGCTTGCGACGAATATAACTGTTATAAATGAGAATTTGTGCAAGAAACTTTTAAATTCAAAAGGACATTTTACTATCAGTGTGCTTATCACATAATAAAGGACATCCATTTCCTTAAAAGAAAGTATACCCATAGGATTCGTCCACCCTACCCTGCCTACCCAAAATCTATTGGATTTAATTCAAATTCAAAATTAATGTTCAATAAAGTTGGTAGATGGGAAATGGTCACATGCAAACTAATTAAGAACACTCTTGTAAAGGGAATAAGTTTTAGCCAAATAATTCTGAGAATGAATCTCATTATCAACATTTTTAAATAAACCTTGTTATAGAACTCATTAAATTAACTTGAATGATGACTCTTTGTGGATGATTAGCCTTGCAAGAATGAAGGATCAACAAATGATAAGTGTGAGGGAATGGCAAGAAGATTTATGTGACGAAAAAAAATCGCATAGACCTCGGCCCGTCCATTTTAGGAAAAAAGAAATAAATAATTATGTGAGGGCCGACAGCCCGGCCCGCCATTGGCATGCCTCGGGTCTGAGCCTGGGTAACACCCTAGGAGCCCGACCTGGCTATTCCACGGGCTTGGCTCAGGCTTGTTTGGGGGAACCCGGTCCGGCCCGAAGCCTCATATTGCGCAAGTCCAACACAAATATTCGAGCTCAAAATCAGTTTCTGTTAAGACCTAAGTTGGTCTTTTGATTTATCTAGGATTGTTTGCAAGGAAAAGAAAAGTCGAGGGATCATACGCAAACAAGCAATGTTTTTCTTAAATCTTCTCTATTTCACCTGTCGGTCTTTCACAATGCTATCCATTGCTAACGTATCTTCCACCCTTGCTACTGAGCTCGAGATAGCCTCGCTTTGGTTATTTTGCCAAGTTCTGCCATGACCTAGGTTGGCTAGGTACTACGAGTCTACGAGGTTTGATTCAACTCACTTACACCCCTAATAAACAACAAGGAAAACCATGACAAACAACAACAACAACAACAACAACAACAAACAAAAAAAACATCTCCATTTAAGAGAAACGAATCCTCCAGCAACTTTTTGCTTACAGGATCCAAACCACAGTTTTACCATGGGAATTTCCGAAACTTTAAAAGTCACCTTAACAAATATGCGCGAACAATAAGGACATAAAAACTCTTGATTTATAAAGATGCTCAATTGCTAGCACAATGTGCCAACGCAGCCATCTCCGACAAGTTAAACAGCAGAAACCAGCGACCCATCCAAGACAAGTAATTGCCATCAACACCAAGTCATTGTTGGATAAATGGCTCCAAAGTCTTTTTTGGTTTTAATTTGGTTCAATTTCCAAGACTGATTTACACAGTCTACAAAATTGACTTGTTGTGGTCTTCTATACTGACTACTCTTTTTACTAAAACACACAAATTCCACTACTGATTTCGTTATTTCTTATGCTCTCTTATTGCTATATATATTGCCCTCCAAAATCACTTTTAAACACACAAAAAAAAATAATACTTCTCTTCTTAGATACAATAAAAGTATTCTCATCTTTTGGCAATGATCTTGGCTGTTCTCATCTGCTTCTGTGTAATACCCGTAAAATCATCAAATAAAATAAAAAGGGAAATTTAAAAATAATAATAATAAAGTATTATAAAGAATAAAATAATAAGAACTAAAATGGGAAATTAGTAGCGGTACAACTGTCACGTAACCTAGAATTTAATCCGACTTCGAGACGATAATCTAATAACGCTTTCATCGTTAAACGGTAAAAGAATTTATAATAAAATATATTCCTCAAATTTATTTTAATAAGAGAAGAGCATTATATATATATATATACACATACATTTAACCCTAGTGTCGATATTAGGAGTCTCAAATTATATCGTCACGCTTCGTTTTCCGTGTCGCGGAAACCCGACACAACACTAAACGAAATCCTAACCACATCTAGCCTAGATACCTAGTAACCACCCTATAACCACCCTACATGCCAAGGAACCAATGCATGTTGAAGCATGCTCCTCTCTTGTCTACTTGGGAGCCGTTTTATCCCTTCCCCATATCCCTCTTTTTGTCTTTCCAAAACTTCACTCCAACACTCAATAAACCCTATAACTCAAAGCTCCCACCAGAATTAGTAGCTCATTCAAACACAATCAACACAAAAATAAAAGAGAAGAGAGATAGAGAGAAGAAGAAGAAGAAGAAGAAGAAGAAGAAGAAGAAGAAGAAGAAGGAGAAGCTAGGAGGAGGATCTTGCCCTTACACTAAGATCTTCACCTTGTAAGGACTAAAATACTAAACTCTTAGCATTTAATTCTCATTCAACACTTAATATTGAGTAAAACAAACCCTTAAACGAACTATAAGAGTCTTCATACATGCATGCAAGAACCTATACACAAACAATCATCATAGTGTCAAATCCGGAGGTTGATAATTAACAGAATAAAAATCCAACTTAGACTTGTGTTATTGCTATGAAAAAAATATATGTCCTAGGTCTTTCTGTCTTTAATAAGTGTACAAAATTTTGTCATAATCCGTTGAGTAGTTTGCAAATGAAAAATCATACAAAAAGAACATGATTCTGGACAATCAAATCTGCTAGTCCCAATATTTGTGTCTTAAAAAGTAACTTAAATGATTAATGAGGACAAACCCTTTTACCAAAATGAACTTCAATGAATATAGAGTATATTAGGCCCTGGAATCAACTCATTTCAATTTATAATCTTTATAATATACTTAAAAACATTTTGTGACTCATATTCTGACAACTAGTTAAAGATCCGACCAATAGTACATCTTAAACCTATTTTTGGCTAACATTGTATAAATATAAAAGTTTTTAGACTAAATACTAGACCTATTGGAGTTGGTTTCGTCCAAGAATATTGAGTATTTGATTTTATATGATTTTTTTCAACACAAAATGACAATCTGGAAATCTGATAAAATATTGTTCTTTAGATTGATAGTTGAGAATCTACCATTTTCGAATAGACCACTAGTAAATAAAGTTATACTAAAGATAAATTCTTGATATTTGACTATGATAAACGTTAATGAGAGACATGCATTTTGGCCTTTTGAAAACCGATATTTCGACTATTTAAACACCTGAACCAGCCCAAAACTTTCTGTGACTCGGAAACCGTCACGTTTTACTAAACAGAAATTTCAGAGGTCTTAGAGTCATTTTTGGACTGTTAGTATTTGACACTTAAAGTTGTAGTACATCTTAAAGAATCTAACCTCACTGGCCTTACCCCAAAAGGTTAAGTACCGAAGGAGTTATGACGTTTTGAAGTCACTGTTCAGAATCTGTAAAACCGTAAAGTATATATAAGATAATAAATTTGTATAAACCAAGTGTATAAGCTATAACTTGTTAAACTAAAAGCACCAACTTGATAAAATACTCTTAAATATTCTGATCATGAACTCAGTTCGCTTTCTTAAGAATAAAACTTGGAACAAAACGTTCAAAATGGAAACATAACAAAAAAACCGAGTAAAATACATAAAACCATTTGAACTAGTTAAGGACCGACTTGAATAATTTAGTAACGAGTAATTTATGTATATTGTAGACTCGGGATTTGTAGAAGAAGCACTTTAAACTTCTAGACCAGCTCATAAGGTAAGGGAAACGCTTGTCCATACACTATTCTTGAACTATTTGAGTTTTGTTTCAAATGTTATATTGTGTATAATGTTTATAATGATTGTTATTATAAGTTTGGATTATTGTGATGAAATATTGAAAAATAATTGATGTTATTCCATCCTTTGAAGTGTTGAAATATAATAAAGGACTCATAACTTTTAAGAGTTTGAAAACCAACACCGTTTGATCTTTTGTACAAGTTATGGAGATGGTTAATCTCAAGAAATGGATTTAATTGTTTGGAAAGGGTTTTGATTTTTGGTTTGAACGGTTTTGGTAGAGGGGTAGGTTGTTCCCAAATAATAAAAGGGGACCTCCTATACAGAGCTTCTGGTGGGGTTAGTTGATCGAGACCTCGTCCTCTTATCTTCCTCCTTGGGGTTGGCCCTTGGAGGGGTGTGCACACTCGGGATTTTTGGACAGTTATTGTACATGGTTTGGTGAACCCCGTCTTATCCGGACTAGGGCGAGGGAATCCTCTCCATACGGCCGCTATCCATTACTTACTAAAGAAAGTGAAGAAATGTTTTCTTCGAAGGAAAGTGTTTTAAGATTTGGAAGGACTAACTATTTTTGGATCGGATTTCCTTATTTAGAAACTTGAACTTCTCAATGATATTCTACTTTCTTATGAATTCTAAATTTTAAGTAAAACTCTTAGTTATTTATTTTTGGATTGTTTACCTTCCTCAACATTATTGTTGACCCTCTTTTGTTTTTGTCCTTAATTGGAACTGCTATGACCACTATTGTGAGAGCAGATCGTGTGACAGGTAATCCAAGGAACTAGGACGTGGGAACCACGGGAGAGCGCACGCGTTATTGTTTTATTGGAAACCAATGTTTAAGACAATTATCTTTATTTTGCATTATTCAAACTTATTCGCTTCCGCAAACATTTGGATTTGGTTGTAATCGGATTTTACTCTTTGGTTTTTAATTCACGTGGACATTTACCCCTTTGAATTACATGATTTAAATACTTATACTACAATTGGTTCAAATGTGACACATCCATATTCCGAATTTTACATGAAAACTCTATTTTTAAATATAACGGATTATGGGGGTGTTACATTCTGCGCCTACACCGAAGTAGCGGCGGTTGTGTAATCCTGGGGGTCGAATGCTAACGAGGCCGTGTGTAGTAAACGGGGCATAATCGACTTTAGGACAATGACCTTACGTCATGCCACAACCATCTAACCAAGTCCAGATAAGCTATTCGTTATACCATTTATTGTTTATTTATCGTATTTATAATAATTTGTCTATGCTTTTTATTCAATATTTTTCATATAATATACGATTTCATCTTAATATAAAAAATATTATTATTGTTTTACACCTCGTTGTAATATATCCGTAACAATCTAAAGTCGATTATTGTATACCCTTTATACTAGAAGTGACGTGTGTACTTCTTTCTCCTTTGGAATATATGGTGCAACTCATGTGCTTGTATTACGTTTTCTTTTGTTGATAACACACAATATGATGAGACCATCAAAATTCATTTCCTAAAGCACTTTTGCCAACCTTACTATTAAAACTTGCTTGCGATATTTGTTTTGTCATCCACTATAAGTTTTAGTCATGTTCAAATGTTGGATGAATGATCTTATATATGATTTTATCAAAAAGTTTGTAGAGTAATCCATTGATCTTGTTATATGAGGGATTTGTTTTCTTTGGCACGAAATGCAATACCGAAATCTAGTCACATATATATATTTTTCTTAAGTGATTAAGAGTTATGTTCGGATTGCACCATTTTAATATTGCTTGTTTTTGCCAAAAGACTATTGTTTAAGGTTATTTAATTGTTGGTGTGTTTTTATTAGAGGAATTGTGGTGTGTTGTGTACTTGTCAATTAAAATTACTTTATCTCTCAAGTCTAGTTTTCTACGTGGGATGAAGTGTCCAATTTTGATAGAATTTTATGACACAACTTATAATTTGGAAGTGGTTTTTATATACTCCGTGATTAAATTTGTTAGGTGGCATTTTATCTTGTAAGAGAATTATGAGGTAGTATCTCCACTTGTTTCACCAAATGCATTCGTTGGAAAATGGTTCGTTAAGTTTTGTTTGTTTTATTAATTGGTCACATTTTATTCGAGAAATGGGTTGTGTTGTCGTCGTTCTAATCAGGCTTCAACGAATAATGAATAATGACGTTATGTACATAGAGTTATACTATTAATCTTGATGGTTGTTATTATGCGGAATTTGTTTGGTGTTTACTAAATATGAAATTTATTTCGATATGTCATTGCGGGGTATCTTCTACATCGAGTTGAATTAACGACCATTAATTCTTTTATCCTTAAAAAAAAAAGGAATGTCGTCTTTGTTATTTATTTTTTTTGGATTATTTAAAGATTGTTTTACGAGTGGGTATTATAATCCAAGAGGAATTTGTTTATACTCACACATGGTGCTCACTAAATGTGTAGAGTTGTATATTTTGTTATATATAACAACTTTTAACAACATTTGAAAAGTTGAAGTTTGTTTCTCGGTATGCTAGATATATATTAAAATATCATGTTATGAAATGTGCCATAATAGTATGACTTACGCGAATATTATATGAGGTGCGAATGATGCTGTATATTTTTGGTTTTGGATGATTTCTTATCGTCATTCAAAATTTCTGTAAAGATTGTGATGTTTAGTGTAAACTTGATTGATGTTTGCTAGACAAAATGGTAACTCAAAAATTGAGTCTAGACTATATTCTATTTACTTTGTTTGGTGGTATTCTAAAATACAAGTAAATATGATCAAACACAATTCAATGTATCATAATTGTTTTCAGTATGAATTAAAATTGATATTGAATGACTTTTGCGGTTTTTAGCAATTTTTTTCATTTATACCGTGCATAACCCAGATTACATGTTGTAGTGGCTCATATACAACTCTACAAAATGACTTGATTGAAAGAATGAAACTATCAGACATTTGTGAATGTTGTATTAATTTTTGTTGTCAATTGTGTATAATGTGACAACATGTGGGGGAAGTAGGAAAGTGATCTACCTTTTATTTGATATTATGTTAGTGTTTTATATCATATCTTATATATAACTTGTTAAGGATGTACTTCTTGTGTGAAGTACTTGACATGCCTACAACTTTGAATATATTTTGGGGATGTTGCTCTATGTGTAATTATGTGACAGTTATCCGCAAGAATGTTGGTCTTTCTTGACATATATCTATCTCTATTGAATGTTGATCATCATGTTATGCACTTTGAAGAGTGATGCTAGTCTAAGCATAAAACTTTGGCCACTTAACTAGTCAAGAGTTTGTCGTTAAGTTGGGAGTTTTATATGTTCTTTTTTAGGTTACATGGAAAAACTTCATTGAATAAATGATCAATTACTTTGAGAGTTATTTAAATGTTTTGTTCACAAATTAAAGTGTACGATTCATCTACTATTTTTTTTACTAGATCGTGATGAATTGTGGGGGTGTCTAAGTGAAGTAAGACTATCTTCTGTTTCGCCATGTAGTCTTTTACTCTTGACATTTAAACCGGTTTTACTGGTTCATTATATTTGTAGTATTATTGTTTTCAGATACATGCATATATATGATTTATTTAGTGGTGAATCTCATATAATGCTATTGAGTTTATAATGCTACCAAACTATAGTAGTTAGGCTAGTAGTGAATATCTCATGATGTTGAGTAAGTTTTACCGCTTACAAAGGCTTATAAATTTCACAACTATTTGTTCGATCATACACCTTCATTTGTGAATATGTGAAATGACTGTTCAGCGCGTGATTTGAATATGTGATGCATATTTACTTGAAAGTGTGGAATGGTTATTGGTTAATTTCATGACATTTTTCTAGTGGAAATTTGTGACGATGTATGAACACAAATATATATGGAAAATTAAGGAAATATAACCAAAAATTTAAGCATGACAAAGTGGATTGTATATGCATGTGAAAGATGTTTGGACAAGATAAAATTTATTTGTTGGACACAAGTGTGTTCGGTTTAATTATAAAAGAATTGTGCTTTTGAGGATGATTTATTGGTGTGATCTGATATGTTTGTCAGATAATGATGAAGGTTAGTTGAATTTTGGATACACTATTTCGTGATGTCATATTATGTAGTTTTTCAATGCAAAATTGTCTTCGATGGACATGCACTGAGATATAACATATATGTTGTGCTAGAATTGGCAGGATTAGGAGTTGGATGATGGCTAACCGATTTACTAGCATATATTCCACTGTGGGGGGCTTTGGGCTCCATTTATTGTCTTGCAGTACAGTAAGAGCTACAGTAAAGTGACCAATAACCAAGAGAATGATTGAAAATTTGATCGAAATAGTGTGTTCACAAAAATTTGTGAGATTGTAAAGGATATTGAGATCCCTTACAAAAGTGTGATGTCACGTACGTACAATATGAGAGGATATTGAGATCCTTTTTATTATAGGCCTCTGCAGAAAGTTAGTGCAAGAGTTTGCACTTGGGAATGGGTTTAAAGCCTCTAAAGGGGTGAATTGTGATGGATACCCGTCTTAGTCTATCTAAGTTCAACATGTCAAACTAAGTCACAAGGAACTCGAGATATGATACTACTACCATTCCTATTAATAAAGTGATGTAGTATCTTATTTTGTGTACATTTTGTACTTAAAAGGATATATTGTCATTTGTGGAAGGTTGAGCATTAGCTCTTAATGAGTTCATAGTCCATGTGGATGGTTTGCGACAATCAAACCTGATGAACTCACCTATCTGAATGTGGGGGTTAATTGCCCTAACCCCAAGAGGTCCATCAGGCTTTGGATCTCTAGAGGCATTCATGAAAAACCAGGAATTGTGTGAGGGGCACTTGGCAAGTCCAAGTAAAAGATGTATACATTTTTACGTTCATGATGAGTTCATGGATGATGCGAGTTCTAGCCCTGATTTGGGATTAAGTAAGTACGCAGCTTGACTCTCACTAACTCCATCTGACGGTTAAAGGCTAGATCCACCTAAGATGGCGGTTTGAGAAAAGTTGTACGTTACTGGGTGTTGGTTAAAGTCCACAAGACACCAATATCTTAACGCTAAATCCCCGTTGCCAAAAGTTTCCTCAGGCTTTCTTTGTTTACCTCCTTTGTCGCCATTGTGGGGGATTGTTGGATAAATGGCTCCAAAGTCTTTTTTGGTTTTAATTTGGTTCAATTTCCAAGACTGATTTACACCGTCTACAAAATTGACTTGTTGTGGTCTTCTATACTGACTACTTTTTTTACTAAAACACACAAATTCCACTACTGATTTCGTTATTTCTTATGCTCTCTTATTGCTATATATATTGCCCTCCAAAATCACTTTTAAACACACAAAAAAAAATAATACTTCTCTTCTTAGATACAATAAAAGTATTCTCATCTTTTGGCAATGATCTTGGCTGTTCTCATCTGCTTCTGCGCCTACACCGAAGTAGCGGCGGTTGTGTAATCCTGGGGGTCGAATGCTAACGAGGCCGTGTGTAGTAAACGGGGCATAATTGACTTTAGGACAATGACCTTACGTCATGCCACAACCATCTAACCAAGTCCAGATAAGCTATTCGTTATACCATTTATTGTTTATTTATCGTATTTATAATAATTTGTCTATGCTTTTTATTCAATATTTTTCATATAATATACGATTTCATCTTAATATAAAAAATATTATTATTGTTTTACACCTCGTTGTAATATATTCCTAACAATCAACAGAGACAAATAAAAAGCAGGAACTAACCACCAGCAGTGCAGCATAAACTGAACTATACACTTCTATCAACATGTCACGGTTACAG
Organism: Heliosperma pusillum; assembly: GCA_022085475.1. Taxonomy (NCBI): domain Eukaryota; kingdom Viridiplantae; phylum Streptophyta; class Magnoliopsida; order Caryophyllales; family Caryophyllaceae; genus Heliosperma; species Heliosperma pusillum. The sequence continues at coordinate 104,231 of JAIUZE010024161.1, read as the reverse complement.
GTTACAGTAACCAGCTCCTACCATGTACCAACTAGAGCAATAGTAGTAATAGCAACGAGCAAGTGAGGTAAAATTCAGGTAAGACCGTCTAACGATGGGTTAAGAGTAAGACACCGCGGATATTCAAATTTTTGGGGTGAGCATTCAAGTTTCAAGACATATCTTACTCCCAACATATTCAATTTAAACGCATCTTACATTAACCTCCCGTCATCCCATTTATATTATCCCATTTGTCTGTGGTAATCAACTTTTGCTGTTATATTAACTGTGGATAAACTAGTTACAACTTTTTTATAGAAATAATATGAATACCAAACGTGTTACCTTTATACATATTTGGAGAGAATAATGTTCAAACTTCAAAATCGATAAATTGGAACGAGGTAGCACTATAATATGCTGACGGTCTCAACTCCTGCACATAACTTGCTAATCACAAATTTAAGAATCGGCTTATAGGGATTAATAAGAAAGACTTCCAACCATATGAGGAAACACGCACCAAAACAGGAGCGAACAGCACCACAACGACTATTTCGACAGGGATAGTCAAATCAACCAGCTGCATTGAGGTCTGAGGTATGGATTGGTTTGCAGACACCAAAAACATATAAAACAAACAAGCATTACATCAGGTTGTTATTAGCAGCGATGATCGCAGCAACTGCAGCATCAAATCAGTTTTCACCTGCAAAATCGAGTTCACTTGCTCAGCTACAGCCATAAGCTCACGTGCTGAGATATAGGGAAAAACATTAGCTTGTTCCTCTTAATTTCTAATTGTCAAAAGAACCCGCAGATTACACGACGAACAAAGATGTGCAGGTGACCAAAAGATGCTAAATCCGTCACAAATTCATCCTATTTGACCTTGCTCATCTACAAATTTGTAGGGATACAATATTAATTAGGCCATCTTGATTTATCAAAGCAACTAGGATAACTTGGGATCGGAGACCATCTTGCTACACCGTATTATACGCTTCATTTGACAGTGATTTTTTTTGTGTATTGCAATGCTACCCACCTATTGTAGATTTGAGGATGGGTACCCTGCATTTAGTATTGATTCACAAACTTGTGCCAATACCAATGTTGTTTCCACACAAGATGCATAGAATCCAAAGGTATACCCTTCGTCTCCGGCACGAATAATGCAACAAAGATGGTCATAATCACGATCCAACCTGAGTAAAAGAGGAATGCTCCGAACTTGAAATGACATAGCATTGATAAAAAGGTTTGCGATAGCACAAAGGTTGTCCCGAAATTCGTAGCAACGCTTAGACTTAGGCCGGCTGCCCTGATCTTCAATGGAAAGATTTCACTTGGTACAAGCCAACATAGTGGACCCCATGACCATCCAAAACCAGCTGCATATAAGCACATTAGTACTAGCACAAGAATGGCACTTCCCTTTGACATTTGCCCGGTTCCTGACGTGCCTGTTGTTGCCGCTAGAACCCCTGCCACCGCCACCTTCATCATAAAAGACGAGTTCAGTGTTTAAGTCTAGTACTCAAGAAATCTTCGATTCATTAAATTGTAACTTTGCTCTTTCTTTAATATATATTATGAGTATTTCTAATAAATTGAAATTTGTGATTTCAAATTTTTTGTTCAATTTCCATTTCTAATGGGGCCAAAGACTCATTTCTACTTGATTCTGATCGAATAAAGCAAAATGACTCACAAATGTGGTTGCGCTTCTTTCTACCGTTAAGAACTGGTCCTTCGGACGCAGTTTTTATTTTCAGTCATTCGGGAACAACCTCTTTGTATTAACAACACGGTAAGGCTGCATACATCCGAGCCATCCCACCCCGCATTTTGAAGGAGGCATTGGGTAATGTTTTAGAAATTTTGTGTAAGTGCAGAAGTCGGCTATTTATGCTATTAAGGTCATTGAGAGATCACTTAATTATAGCTAATCATGACAAAACTAGAGTTAGAATCGAAAGAATGGTCTAAATATGACCCAGAATTACCTAACCCGACGATTTAACCAGACTCGAAGTGTTTGACACACCCAGCGGAAAAGATTACTCGAGCCACACCTGACTCAAAAGACCAGTTTACTAGGTCTAGTCGTAGACAACAATGCTTTAAGTAGTTCACTGCGGAAAATGCAAATAATTACCTGACAGATGAACATCTGGAGACCTCCTTGGAGGAACAATGCCCTTCTACCAAATCGATCAACAAGAAAAACGGAAACAAGATTGGATCCCAAGTTTACCAAACCCAAAATAATAGCCGCGATCAAGGCTGAGTCACTTGCAAACCCAACTGAACTAAACAACGCCGGAGCATAGAATGCAATGACATTAATCCCAGTAACTTGCTGAAAAAAGGGAATCAAAACCCCTATAACCAATTGCGGCCTATAAACCCTCTTGAATATACTCATGAATGGTTCCTCACCAACTGATTTCGCTACTTGGCTAGCTTTAATCAGCTCCGACAGTTCGGCATCAATATCAACCGTGCCACGTGCCTTTACTAAAGATTGTTTCGCTTCCTCGACTTTGCCACGTGCCACTAAACTGTTGGGTGTGTCCGGTATGAAAAGGGCTCCAAGAGTCATTACGACTGCAGGTACTGCAGCTAATCCTAACGATAGCCGCCATCCCCATGTTTTCTTTGATGCGGCGTAGTTAATGCAGTTAGCTATCAGTATGCCAATGCCTATGAAAAACTCAAACCCTGTATTCAAGGCACCACGCCACTTTGGTGGCGCCACCTCGGATAGGTACACTGGTGCAGCCTGTGTTAATTGCAACGTCATTAGAACAATGGAGCACACTGCAGATCATCTTATATGTTTTTTGACGGAGTATCTTCTGTGTCATTTGTAGTCACTCTAATGACTGGTCTGTCTCTTTTTCTGATACATCCGTCAGTGATCATATCGAGTGCCCATGTTTTTTATTTCGAAATTGATTTGGCGAAATAAGAGATAGATGGACAACAAATAAAACAGATGCTTTTATACGTAAAGAATCTGTTGAGTCGGAGAAAGTATGAAATTATGAAGTACATTATGTACTAAACGATTCTAGTTAACGTTTATCTAACACATAGCACAAGTGTGTGCCAAGTAAACTGACCTGATTAGTGAAGCCAACACCAAATCCCAACAAAAGTCGCCCAATGATAAGCATCGGAATGTTAACCGAAGCACCATTGATAACAGCACCAAGAAAGAAGGTGCAACCACCCAATACCATAGTGAACTTACGTCCAGACGTGGCGGTTACATGACCAGCCACCAGCGACGCAATTAATCCGGCAATGTAAAGGGAAGAAGTGAAAGAAGTCAGCAATTGGCTATCATACACACAATACATGTTGGTTTTAGCATCCCCTGCCTTCTTTAATATTGATGGGAAAAACTTTTGTAAGAAGGGCACCATTGTTGTCACACCCCCTGTAATCACGTGTTATTTTACAAAATTGGGTAAATAGGATTACACAACTATTTCAAATCCAACTGAGTTTATATGTTTTTTTTTTCGAGCTTTTAAAGTTTTTGGGTTATTATATGTCGAGTATTATTTTTGAGTTTCATTAAAACTTTTAGTTCTACATCTATATTTATGTATAGGGGGGCTTAGAAACTTTACAATAAAACTCGCAAACTATACATATAAGCTTAAAAATTTCATTATAAATCTCAACAACTATACCATCTGGTGGTATAATCTACATATTGACAAAATTGGCTCTTCCAATTAATAAAGTTAAGATGAATTTGACAAATAATTTGTTCAATTGTTTAGTTGTATTAAGCCATTAACATTCTGTTACTTGTTAATGTGACGACCGTCAAAGTAGACAAAAATTTGTGTTAGTACCTTATTGAAACATTGAGATTTTTGTTTTGGACAAACATAGTCATCTTAAACAATAAAACAGGCCAAATATAGCATAGAAAGATGAGACGAAAAGTAGAATGCTTAGGACAATATAAAGTAGTATTGGTCTCATTTTACACTTAATTCATATGACCGTTTTAAGGTAAACCAACTACTGAACAGTAATTTGGGTGAGACAGTGTGAGACTGGGTAATAGAATAAAATCGCTCTTTTATTGATAGCAATAAATGAATGGTTTTTCCGGTAAAGAATCGTCTTATTCTAGAATTTGTGACTGATAAAGATTATATGTAACAAAGAATAATACTATTAACTGAGACGGGAGGAGTAAAAAATACCTGAAATGCCAATGTCATAGCCAAAAATGAGACCACCGGAGGCAGCAACAATGCAAGTTATGACGACGGCCAACGTAATCCGACCGCCATAATCGCCACCAGGTAATCCTTCTACTGTCATTATATTTATTTCTAATCACTTTTCTCTTCTCAAACTACCACCACGTTGGCTCAAAAGAGATTGCAACGTCTTTACCGTAAAGAGTGCATGAACCTATTACTTAAAACAGTAAAACAACCATTTATAATCTTTTATAGATCAGTTTGGGAATAAGATCCTCTTTATTTCCTAAAAGAAATGGAGGGTTAATTTCTATTTCTAGTTTATAGATTATAACAAGTGTAATTTATTAACTTTTTTAGTTTTGTTTTAAAGATTATGATATATTTATTATAAAGTTTTTTAACTCGTTCACTTAAATATTAAGCAACAAAAAATACGATATTTCTTAAAAACTATACATATAAATTCGGTTAAGTTAGAGTTAACTGAACTTCAAAAAATTAAAATATAACTTATAAAATTTAAAAGCGCGGAAAAAATACATGAAATCTCAATTATTACGAGAGGTTTAATGTAACATATCATATGTGTTCCTTTTTTTTTCATTTACTCCCTAGCAATCATATTATAATCTAGTTATGTAGTTTGCTCGTACTCCCTCCGTTCCGCTCAATTGTTATCATTTTATTTTGCCACAAAAGTCAAAGAAAGAGTAAGGGACCATTTGTGGTTTCATTTAATAGATGACAAGTGGACAATAATCTTGTTAAGTGATCAAATTCATAGAATACATTCCAAATATAAAAAGGATAACAATTAAATGAGACACAAAAAAAAATAGGATAACAATTGACCGGGACAGAGGAAGTATAAGATACCACTAACGGGTATTTCATCTTTGTACACAGAACCATTTTGGTAAATTATTAATGGGTTGTAACTCCCAGTGTAATACAAATTCTCTGATCTATTTGTTTTAAACTTAAAGCGAGACAAATAATTACTTTTGTCTTATTTAATATACTTCACTTATTTTAACCCTAAAAAATGGATAGATCCATCTTAAAAGAGACTTTATCGTGTAGGTAAAGGAAGTGTAGATATTTCAAAAAAGTTTTTCATTTGCGATATCATTTATTTTCTACAAACTCATCGTAACTGGAATACATTTCATTTTAAGATATTAATGCATTGATCCAAATTCAGCCATTAAACTAGACTAATAAAGATTATCTCACGAGATATTTGAATATTAAGAACTTTTTATGTTTTCAAAATTAAATCCTGCGAGTATATGTGTGCATGTTAATTGTTAAATTAAGGATGTGTATATATATATATACTCTCGATATAGTAGATTAAATATAGGATTCATTAAATATAACTCCAGTATTATTTTTACCACCTCTTTTTGTGTATGCCATTAAAAAAGCATGAAAATGGTCCAAAGAGGCTAGAGCTAGTGTGTCTCATGCAAATTTGCGACTTTGTTGCTACACAAATTCTCATTTAAGATGGCACTACAACAAACCATGACAAACAATTCTAGTAGAGGACTGTCGTGTTGCCTAACATTGCCAGTTTGCACCACCTGCTACCGAGCTCGAAGTAGCCGGGTTTCGGTTATGCAACCTTTACCATGTTCTGCCAATACCTAGTACTACGAGTTCATTCAACTCGTTTATGACAATAGTAACCAACAAGGAAAACCATGACAAACAACAACCGCATCAGCAACAAAATACAAAATAATGCGTTATCATTTAAATTTTGGAAACTTCAATTGTCACCTTGTCAAATATCCTTAACAAAAAGGACCAAAAATAACTCTTGATTCACAAAAATACTCGACTGCTCGCACAGCATGCCAACAATGAGCCTAATGTTTCAATATACGATTCTCAACAAAAACAAATAACAACCTTGAAATAACACATTAAAAACAATCAACATGAGGAAACAAGTACCCGCATTAAAGGCAAAAAACTGTTAAATGTAGCTCAGTAGCTGCAACCATCGCTGATAAGTTGTAATCAGCAAAGTTAATCAGCAGAAACCAGCAACCCGTTCAAGACAAGTAAATGGCCATCAACACCAACAGAGACCAGTAAAATTGCAGGAACTAACCACCAGAAAGTGCAGCATCAAATGAACTCGGATTCACTTCTATCAACATGTCACCTTACAGGCTATCGCAACCAGTTCATACCAACAAAAGCAAAAGTTGTAAAAGCGACCAACAAGTAGTGGTAGTTCTAGATGAGACCGTCTAATGGTGAACAGTCAATTTATGGGGGGTGAATGTTCAAGTTTTAAGATGGATATTACTACACCAAGATTTTCAACTTCCGACACTATTAACACTGTATAAACTAGTTATAACTTTTTTCAAGAGCACAGTCTTGACTCTTGCCCCCAAAACTTCCTCATACTCCCTCCGTCCCGGTCATTTGTTGTCCTATTCCTTTTTAGGGTGTCTCAGCCAATTGTTATCCTTGCTATATTAAGAAAGTATTCTATGAGAAATTTTATCAACCAATGAGACTATTGTCCACTTGTCATCCACTTAGTGAAATCACAAATGGTCCCCCGTTCTTTCCTTGGTCTTTGTGCCAAAATAAAAGGACAACAATTGACCGGGACAAAGGGGGTACATATTAAAGAATCAGCTTTTAGGGATTTAAGAAAGACTTACAACCATATGAGATACCAAGCAACAAAACAGGAGCAAGCAGCAAAGTGGACAGGTAACAAGTGTTTGAAATGAGTAATTCAGACATTCTACCAGCCACAAGCACCGCTTCATAGCTATAGAAACAAGCCCATGCACCACAACGGTTATTTGGACAGATATAGGCAAATCAACCACCAGCTGCATTCAGGTCTGAGCCTCAGAGGTACGTATTTGTTCGTAGACACCAAAATCAAAACAAACAAGCATAAAATCAGGCTGCTATTAGCAGCGATGATCGCGGCAAGTACAGCATCAAATCAGTTTTCAGCTACAATCACGAGCTCACGTGCTCAGTTACAACATCAAGCTGACTTGCTCAGCTATAACCACGAGCTCACATGCTAAGATATTAGGAAAATATTAGCTCATTCTTCTTAAATTTCTAACCATAAAAAATATCCACATATTACACAACAAACAAAGATGTGCAGGCGACCACAACTCCACAAGATACTAACTCCATAACATTTTTATCCTATTTGAACTTGGTGATCAGCCAATGTCAACTCTAGCTAATGAACTCTCCAAATATGGTAGAGATTGGGAGTACAATACAACATGTTATCTTTGATCTATCAAATCAACTATTTTCATATTATCTTTTTTAAAGGAAAATGTAACGTTTCCTATTGTGATAAATATTTCGGTAAAAAACGACATTGTTAGACCACAATAAAAATTGGGGACAAATTTATGAGCTGGAGGGAGTATAAAACAGGAGTGCTTAGTTGAGGGAATTCTAGCCTACACCAACATTTTCAACCTCAACACATCTTACAATAACATCTCTACATCCCATTTATATTAATCCATTAAAGTTTGGTAACACTGAATAAAATAGTTATCAACTTTTTTCAAGAAATAATATGGAAACAAGATGACGGTCTTGACTCTTGCCCACAACTTCCTCATACAAAATAAAGAATCGGCTTTTAGGGATTTAAGAAAGACTTACAACCATATGAGAAAACAAGCACCAAAACAGGAGCCAACAGCAAAGCGGACAGGTAACAAATGTTTGAAATGAGTAAATTCTTATGACAATTCTGCCAGCCAGGAGCACCGGTTCATAGCAATAGAAACAAGCCCACGCACCACAACGGCTATTTGGGCAGGGATAGTCAAATCAACCAGCTGCATTCAGGTCTGACGTACGGATTGGTTCGTTGACACCAAAAACATAAAACAAACAAGCATCAAATCAGGCTACTAGTAGCAGCGATCGCAGCAAGTGCAGCATCAAATCAGTTTTCAGCTACAATCACGAGCTCACGTGCTCAGCTACAACATCGAGCTCACTTGCTCAGCTACAGCCACGAGCTCACGTGCTGAGATATAGGGAAAACATTAGCTCGTTCCTCTTACTTTCTAACCGTCAAAAATATCCACATATTACACAACAACCAAAGATGTGAGCCTAAGCAAATGATACTACACTCCCTCACAAATTTATCCTATTTGAACTTGGTGATGAATGTAAACTCAAGCTAATAATTTCTTTAAATACTGTAGGGATATGGAGTACAAGGTAATCGCCATCTTTGATCCATCAAGTCAACTATATTCATATAATCCCTTTTTAAAAGGAAAATGTAACTGTCGCCAATTGTGATAAATATTTCAATAGAAAAACAACATTGTTTTAGCAAAAAGAAAAAATCAAAATGATTGTGACAATTTATATGAGATGGAGAGAAGATAAAACAAAAGTGCCCAGGTCGAGGTATTCTAGCCTCCACCAACTAAATAACACATAGATAAGCCACTCGCAACTCCATCAAAGTATCCAAAAGCAGAGATAAAGTTGCTGAATCCAAGTATGGAACTACAATTCGTTTTAGTTTTTTTTTAAAGGGGGAATAGTTGGAAACTTGGAACCCAGTAGAGCAGGGCGAAGTTAACAGTTAGAATACACATCTCTAGATAACATGAACATTAAGAGGTCTAAACTAGATAAAGTTATGTTCTACACTCTGCATTAGCTTAACTGTAAACACCTCCATTGACTACTGAACGAATCTGCCTAGTCTACAAGAAAGACTTTTAATAGAAGAGAAACAGACAGGCATCATACATTCATACATCTGCCGGATAAGAATCAGCAACGACTAAATAATAACATATCCATCGACTGAAGTGTCATTGAGAAAAAATAATTAATGATAAAAGTATAAAACAATAAAGTAGCAGCACCATTGCAGAAGAGATAAAAGGAGCCAACATCACACAGTTAGACATCCAACCATCAAAAGTTCTACAACAATCTGATAATTTAACAGCAAAATATTAAAACATCATACCCATGAAAGTTGAATACTGCATGAAGTTCAACAAAGTTTAAACTTTCAACAGCTTTCAAATCAACACAAGCATAGAGCAGCAACACGCAAAAGTCCCATGTTCTTCAGCAGAGTTTTAACGCCATCCCCAGTTATCTCTTTGAAGTGCCAAAGTAATCACTCCTAAAAAAACACCAAGTAGCATGATAAGAAGGATTTCAGTAGCAATAACATCAACCAAGCTTAGGTGTTTATAAGGAGTCTCACATCTGCATCAGATTTGCGAGGAGACTGGCTGCGGGAATCAGCGGGACGCTCACGAGAACCCTTCTTCAGGACTGGAGACTGCTCCTCACGGCCACGTCTAGCAGGACTTTCATCCCTTGGAGATCTCCTAGGTGAAGAACTTCTCCTTGGACTGGGACTGGAACTAGGCGAAGCACTGCCATAAAAAATTTGGTAAAGTTTCTATTAATTCTAGATGAGAGGAAGAAAAAAAACGACAATCTAAGACTGTGAAAAAACAAACATACCTTCCACGAGAACGACTTCGACTACGGCTCCGCCTTTCATCATCATACCTTCCTTTGCCATGATCTTTACGGTATGATGGGCTTTTACTGTAGCTCCTACTTCTGCGACGATAATCTCTGTCCCTCTCACGATACCTGTCTCTATCATACCTATCTCTGCTCCTACTACGGCTTCTCCTTCTGCCGTCTTTTTCTCTATAGTCATCCCGATACCTTAAAATATTTGAAATGTATACACAGAAGGAATAAATTTTTCGCGAAAATAATAAAGGCAATCACATGGGACGCGTCCAAAGGCGGTGACAACCTGGGACGAGGACTTCTTGATCTTCCTTTAGCAACTGGTTCTAGTATCCTTCCCTTTTGACTAAAAGACATCAGCAAAAACAAGTTGCATTAGACATATCAGGAAGAGTTTCTCATGCAAACACTATCAAGAAGTAGCAAACAGCAAAATACTATAAGCAGGATTAAAGCAAGGGATTCTTAATATGATCTACACATCAAGAGAAAATAAAACCCTCAATATCAGCTGTACAGACGACATTGACATACAACGTAGCAAACAGACACAAAAATGTTTTCACATCAAACTTGCTTTTTGAATGACACGAGATGACAATGTACAAACCAATTAACTAATATGACGATTACAAACATTCAGATTGTTTGTCCTAGATACAAATATACAGCAACAGATTCAATTAAAATACAAATCACATCACGAATATTAGACTTAGAGCAAAAAATCCACCATCGTAAATTGATTACAACATCAAAAATCCACTAAAGTAACTCAAATGCATGAATATTCTATAAACCAAATTAAAAGTAACTCACATTTTTTCAGCATTAGGACCATATTTCGCAAACTGTACCATGATTTCTCTCCCATCAACAACTTTCCCTAAACAAAAAACAACAGAATATAAGAAAAGACGCAAAACCTAATCAGTAGAACCCTAAAATCAATCCTCAATTTATAAAATCAACAATGAACTAATACATACCATCTAACCTTTCAACAGCTTTTGCAGCTTCATCCTGATACTTATATCGAACAAATGCAAAACCCCGCGATTCACCAGTCCTATTCACAAATCAAATAAAAACCTACTTAAGTAAGCTTAAAAACACAGAAACTCAACTCCAACACAATCGGCGACGACGACGACAATTGTATCATTGTATGTGTACAACAGTCTCCAATTTCAAGACATTTAAAATTCCTCTAATTCAACTAATTATTTACGTTTTTTATATTTTTCAACGAGTATTTTAATCAAATGTAAAGAACCATGTGAACAGGGTTTAATAACCAGTTATTAAACTAGAGAGTATCTCACTGTAAACAATGTATTCTTACCGTCTCAATTATTTGTCTGAAGTAGCATTTTAATCAAATGTAAAGAAGCATGTGACGGGGTTTAATAACTAGTAAGAACTCGAGAGAGTATCTCACTGCAAATAAAGTATTTTCGCCGTCTCAAGTATTTTAATCAAATGTAAAGAAGCATGTGCCGGTAATAAAGTATTCTCGCCGTGTCAATCATTTGTATTTTTTTTATTCTCGGTAAGAAATATTTTACTAAGGTAAACAAATGAATGAGACGGAATAATTGGATTATAATGGAAAAGCGAACCTGCGATCACGAGGAATGAAGACGTCAACTACTTTGCCATAGCGATCGAACAACGGGTACAAATCATCGGCAGAAGTACCTGCAATTGGAAACAAAATTAAAATACGATAAAATAAAATTGATAAGGTTATTTTAAAGAGAGTAAATAATTGAATTAAATTGGTGGAATTAATGAAAAAAGGAAAGAAAATGAGAGAGGAGGTAATACGGAAGGTGATGTTGAGAACGAGAAGGGAATAAGTATCGCGAATATCTGGAGGACCTGCTCTTCCGAAGTGCGACATCCTTGTTATGTCTTCTGCTACTTCTTCTCACTCCGGTGGAAATAGGGTTTAGTTTTCTTTTGGTGTCAAATGAAGCCTAAAGTGTCACGGTTCGGTATTTTTGAAATGCCGTGGTGGGTACGTATCATATGACACCACCACGGCAGGAATGCAACTAGTACTAATAAAGGATTTGATTGTGGGGAGGGACAACTCACTAAGCACGTTTTTCAGGACTCGGATTATGTGTCGGTATTTCTTATGTCGATCGGCTACGTCCGATGTAAGAATGCAATAAAAGTGAACAATACTCATATAGGTAGGAAGTGATATTGATTGACTAATTGACTAGCCCTCTTTAAAGAATAAAGAGTCTTACGGAGTACTGTATTAGATAGTACGGAGTATAGTTTAGGAGTATAAATGAGATGAGCCCGCTTGATAAGCCTTCGGAATCAGCTCGATCAAAGCTCGTCTTGAGATCGGTCAACCTACGTAGAAACTGGTTGAGCCCAAACCAAGATGAGCCATAAGGCTCGGCTCGAAAGCTCGTTTAAGGTCGTTATTTTTTTAAATTACTTAATTTTAATTAGTTATATTACTTCCATTATATCAATTTTATGGTAAATAAGTAAAATGTTAATTTAGAAAATAATGTAACTTAATAAATGTTATTTCAAGCTAATAAACGAAAATAATACTAGGTTTTGAAATTGAAATTTTAACTTAAATTACGTTTGAAGTAAATAATGCTCTAAAAAATGGTACTCGAAAAAGCACAAGGACGGGTTCAGGCTCGTAAAATATCATATTAGCCAATCCAGGCTCTTGAGTTCAAGAGTTGGGGTTCAGGCTCGGACTCGACTTGATTTCAAGAGTTGGGGTTCAGGCTCGGACTCGACTTTGACAATACGAATATCATATTAGCCAATCCAGGGTCTTGATTTCAAGAGTTGGGGTTCAGGCTCGGACTCGTCTTGATTTCAAGAGTTGGGGTTCAGGCTCGGACTCGACTTTGACAATACGAATATCATATTAGCCAATCCAGGGTCTTGATTTCAAGAGTTGGGGTTCAGGCTCGGACTCGTCTTGATTTCAAGAGTTGGGGTTCAGGCTCGGACTCGACTTTGACAATACGAATATCATATTAGCCAATCCAGGGTCTTGATTTCAATAGTTGGGGTTCAGGCCTCGGACTCGTCTTGATTTCAAGAGTTGGGGTTCAGGCTCGGACTCGACTTTGACAAGACGAATATCATATTAGCCAATCCAGGGTCTTGATTTCAAGAGTTGGGGTTCAGGCTCGGACTCGTCTTGATTTCAAGAGTTGGGGTTCAGGCTCGGACTCGACTTTGACAATACGAATATCATATTAGCCAATCCAGGGTCTTGATTTCAAGAGTTGGGGTTCATGCTCGGACTCGACTTTGACAATACGAATATCATATTAGCCAATCCAGGGTCTTGATTTCAAGAGTTGGGGTTCAGGCTCGGACTCGTCTTGATTTCAAGAGTTGGGGTTCAGGCTCGGACTCGACTTTGACAATACGAATATCATATTAGCCAATCCAGGGTCTTGATTTCAAGAGTTGGGGTTCATGCTCGGACTCGACTTTGACAATACGAATATCATATTAGCCAATCTAGGGTCTTGATTTCAAGAGTTAGGGTTCAGGCTCAGACTCGTCTTGATTTCAAGAGTTGGGGTTCAGGCTCGGACTCGACTTTGACAATACGAATATCATATTAGCCAATCCAGGGTCTTGATTTCAAGAGTTGGGGTTCATGCTCGGACTCGACTTTGACAATACGAATATCATATTAGCCAATCTAGGGTCTTGATTTCAAGAGTTGGTGTTCATGCTCGGACTCGACTTTGACAATACAAGCCGAGCTGTGAGCTCGATCATAGGTGAGCACTACTCGGTTTAATAGTTACACCACATGCATCAATCATAGGCGAAGATTACTATCGGTTTAAAGTTTTGGTCGAGACTTGAGATATATTCTCACGTGGTGTCTGAACCTGACGACCCTAATTAGGTGACAAATACGTACGCTTTGGAGCCTCCGCAGACCGGGGATTAAGTAGGACTATAGAAAGAGACGACGACGAGTTCATAAAAGTAACTAGTAGATCACTATTGACCGATTAGTAGGAAATAGCATTAACTTCATTAGCTGTACATTCATAGTACTATACAAGACACCACAAGAGTTTTCACAACTTGTGTTGCAACCTTATTTACTCTACACAAAGAGGAACACACGGAAACACAACCAATCCACACTTGCTTTCTTCATCATTCTTGAAAATGACATTCTTTAGGGAGACCTTGAGGATAACGCTTAGCATCACTGCAATAGTTATAAATCCTGTACTTCCTTCTCACCCATTTGAGCCTACCCTGGCTCAACCCATCAAGTGTTCGAGTCAACCAAGTACCCGTTCTAGGCGAACAGGATGGTCTGCCTGCAACCTTAACACATGCATCGGCCCTGAAGTTACGGTAGGAGGCACGAAATGGGGCTTGACTCCAGTCAGTCTTGATTCGGCCACCTTGGGTTGCCCATTGATCTGCATTCCATAGGCTCGAGTGTAGTCGCATTGGCTTCAACTTTGGAAATGGGATTCCTAGTGCTTCCCTGTTCTTGAACTCCCTTATGGGTATTTCATCTATAGCAAATCTGCATATTTCAACCAAATAATCTTAATACATTATTATACATGGAGGCAGGCAGGCACTGACGGAATCAAAATTTGTAATAAGGAGACGAAAAGTCTAGAGGGGCCGAACTAGTAATCCAATAAGTATTATTGTATTATGGCGGTCTTGTTCGTTTGGACTGAATAGCCTAGATTTATCGTTAGGGGGTGAAGTACTAATGAAATAGAATCAATTTTTTTTTTAAAAAAAAAAGCTAAAAAAAAGTCAAGTTAAAATGGAAAATTTTGCAATTTGCATTGTTCCAAGGGGTGGTCGGGACTGCCTTGGCAAAACTAACCCGATCGGATAAAGTTGACCGGAGACCCGAAAAGAGTGACCCAAACTTGACCCGAGGACCTGACCCAAAGTGACCCGACCCAAAATTACTCGACTTGAAGTGACCCGAAATGACCCAACGACCCGGAACGACTTATTTTAAGTAAAATCCTAACCCGAAATTAATCTCACTAAGCTAGAAGTGACCCGACCTAAACCCAACCCAAATGGACCCTAACTCTACCGCTAAATTAAGCTGAGCTGAAATTAATATAAGTGCACGTAAACAACTCCTAAGAGTACTAAATCTAAACAAAAATAATCGTAAGATGGAGCTTACATAATAGTATGAGGATTCCACAAAATGGAGTAAGTATGAAAATTAGTAGTAGGATCAAACCAAAGATGAAACTGCTGCTCTCGGTCACCTCTTCCACCTGTGTACACATTTGTATGGACCGTGTATGGCTGCCCCGTTAAATTCCCTAAGAACTCGTAGTCTATTTCATCAAATGCTTCTCCTTGCGACCGCAGCTATTTTTTTATTTAACATACAAAAAAAAAATACTACTTGTTAACTTTTGTGCATGAAATCCACGTGAAGTAGTCTAATAAGTTAATCAACTTGTGACCACCTTCTACATTCGTTTTGTCTATTTCATTGTAATAATTATTTTATTCCTAGTAAACTTTGAATATATATACGTACCTTTTGTTATATTTGCGTTTACTCTACATCATGAGTATTTTAGATAAAAGCAAATAAATTATTGCGAAGAAAAGAGTACATAACAATTATATACAACAAGAAAATGTTTGTTAAAGATGATTGTCAAACAAAAATGGACATTGTAAATTAGATTAAGATAATAACTTTTTATGATTGACATTCTTAAGAGTATAAACTGATCTTTGGACTCCAATCATTAGTTTAATTTTTTGGTTGACGTAGTTTCTTAACATGATATTAGAGTTAGCCTGACTAAGAAGTCACGGCTTCAAATCTCAGACCAGGGTATGATATTGTTAAATCTCATTAGATAATATCGAGTTTCAGTATCACATTCTCACGTAGTCACATAGGAAATATATTAGTATGAAAGAATGGTATCGAAACTCAATATTTTCATATAATCAGTCAAATCGAGATCTCGAAAATGTAGTAGCTAAAACCTAGCAATAATTTAAGTATGAGTAATATAGAGTGTAAATGAGTAATACTTACATAATATGCAGTGACAGTGCCAGCAGAGTTGCCAGGAACAAGCTTAATCTGCATGTCAATCTTACCAAAGAGGTACTCATTCTTAGAATTGAAACCTGAACCTGTAAAATTATCAAGTGTAAGTTCAATTAATTCCCCATTATTAATAAATTTTCCTCTACCATATCCCCAATTTATATCAAATTCTTCAACTAGATTTCCTCCATTAACACTACCCATCATAATCACCATTTCCAACAAAAACCCTAAAATCATCATCTTATTACAACACCCCATAACTTTAAAATAATATATTTTTTTTGCTAATAATTTCACCTTTTTTTTGTATATTAGTGTGTGTTTTAGTACTTTAGGGAGCAATGAAATAAATGTATGTGAATATATGAAGCATTTATATAGGAGAAACCTAGAGATTGGTATGAATATGAGTAGATAAAGATACTAATATTTTAACAAGGAGAAAAATTAGGAGAGATTCTATTGCATGGCAGAGAAATGCAAGGAATGAAGAACAGGTGGAATGATGGAGTGAATCATCCTTCACTCTATAATTTGTCAGCATTATTTATACACAAAGGATAAGCCAAATAGCTATGGCTTTACTGGCTCCCTCAACCAAGGGGCTACATTCCAAACCATGTGTAATTCTCGCTTTGTCTCAATTATTTCTTTACGTTTTTCTTTTTATTATTATTACTTAGCTGTCTCGGTTATTTGTCTATGTTTACTTTTTTTTGACGTGTGGAGTACGTGATAATTGATTATTTTTGCATTTTTAAGACATTTGTCTATCGTATATAGGTTTTTGTGTCAAAAATAAATGTAAGGAAGGACTAGTTAATCAAGTCTAGAAAGTGTAGAAATTGTACGTGTAAGCTTTCTGAGATATCTCAAAATAGTGCAATACTCTTTACAAGATTTTTAGTTAAGTGTTTTAGAATGGATGCAATGAAGTTCAAATTCATCCTAATTATTACTCATTGTTTAACTTTAATTACCATTCATAAAGAATAAAAAAAATAATTGAATAAGACTAAGGGAGAAATACTTAAAATGTTATACTTCACTCCTCTCCAGTTATGGTGTAGACGGAAAACAGTAAGTGTTTTTTATAACATTATTATCCGTTCTAAGCTTAACACGGGTCAAGTATATATCACATGTGTATATATATAAGTGCATAGGGAAAAAAAACAAATACATGTATTGTATTATTTACCCACATAGTAGTATTCAATGAGAATATAATTATTTGTGAACAAATAAATATAAGTATGGACGCATTTGATGAGTTGATGACGTGTACTATGATTACGCCGTATATAATAGCATCAAGTTTACTGAGTGTACCATGAAAATACGAGTGTCACAACTCTTCTTCTTATCTAGTTTCTATAATGAATGTCATTGCGCCAGAGCCATCCTTAAGCCCCCAACCCCTCACTCATGCATTTTACATTAAAAATTAAATGCAACAATAATAAAAGTACATACTAGAGATGAGCCGAGCGACATACACACCTAAAAGTAGAGCTCACAAATAGTGACCCGATCAAATAACACGATACGAACCTGATGCGAAGTTTGCGGGCTCGGGTTAAGATGTTTTGACTCATTTAATTAAGTAATTGGGTCCACACGAACACGATACAAAAGTTGAATGGGTCGGGCTAGGGTTGAGGTCTTACGACCCTGATAGAATAAACCATTTAATCTAAATGGGTTGAAATCAAATTATGTTGACGTCTTAATCTATTTAAACCCATATGACTTTATATCATTTATAGAGTTAGACTAAGCTAAAGAAATATTCAAACGAGAAAACTGGAATATGTTAGAGGATTAGGGTTTAGGCCGACGACTATCGTCTAGGGTTTAGAGTATTATGGTTTATTATATATATCCATGTATTCTAATGACAATCACAACTCAATAATACAACGATTTCGTTTAGGGTTTTTTGTGTTTTACCACCGGCCTATTGAGTTCTAAATTTTATGTTTTACCACCTATTGAGTTCATTTTTTCTAATTACTACCTAAATTTGACCGAAATCCTCACTATCCACACCTACTTTATGTTTTATTGTCGGTCTTTCTTATTTATCGTCTTGCTTACGTTTTATCGACTCTCTTTTATTTACAATGACCAAACTGCCCTTATTATTAACCACTCCGTCATCTTCACATATTCAACTCAAGTGACTTATTTTTCAACTCAATTAACTTCTACTAATTAAAAGACACTCTTTAATTTTGAGGGAACCCTAATTGTGTTCATGTGCATCAATCGATTTAGAAATTTGGGCAATCGTTTATCAAATTAGAGCTTCATGATAGATTAAAATCAGCTTTCATCTCCATCAATTAACAAGAGTCACCATCTCCCTTGTTAAATACTTAAAGTTGGGGTAATTTCCCCCAATTTTTCCCATAGTCACACTTGTCAACACCAACACTTTTGTAGTTGGTTTCACTTAATTTCCGAGCAATTTCTAGTATGCTCTCCTTCATTGTATTCGTCTCTCTCCTTGGTATGCTCTCCTTTAAGGAGGCCAATGTGGGTGCTAGCGGCGGTGGGAAGAAGAAGTTGATGAAGGTTTTAGGGAAGTTACAACATCCTAATTTGGTCTATGAGAAATGAAGGGTGGTGGTTGAGGCGGTAAGAGGAAGGCAGCAGTATGAGGCGGTAAGTAGAGGGCAACAATGATATAAGCAGTGGTTGATGGTCCAAGACTATGGTGGTTGGTGGTGGTCAGGCGATAAGAATGGAGGAGAGAGAAGTTGCCCAGAATTTTGATGAACCCTAACTAAGGAAGTTGAATCCAATTAGATTGGGGATTTAGGTTGGGGATTGAGGTATGAGGTATGTAAAAATAAGGGTAGTATGGTCATTTTGATAAATCGAGAAGCGATAATACATAAGAAAGACGATAAATAAGAAAGCCCGACATTTAAACATAAAGTAGGTGTGGATAGTGAGGATTTCGGTCAAATTTAGGTGGTAATTAGAAAAAATGGACTCAATAGGTGGTAAAACGTAAAATTTAGAACTAAATAGGTAGTAAAACACAAAAAACACTTTCGTTTATGAAACTCTCGCCTCTCGATTTCTAATATGGTATCAGAGCCTCTTTCTTGAGGACTCTAAAAAAAAAATCGCTTCCGCTTTCTTGCCGGTGGGTTATAATGTACAGTACCCACCGGCAGGACTTTGTAGTAAATGATCTTTCAATAATAAAAAAAAAAAATTAAACTACAATTGATAATCATCCAATTTAATGGCACGTAATGTACCATCAATTTGATGATGTCACTTTATATCAATGGTGGTTCTGATTTATGTCTTTGCCATTCAATCTTTAAACGGATGTTTTTCCGTTAATCGAAATTGTCCGATTCTCCAACGACCTTGTGTCAAAACAAATCCAAAAACACAGAAACAATTTCTTCCTTTTCCTTTGTAATTTGATTAATTGTCTTTTCCTTTGTTCAAGGTGGTACTTAAATTAATTTATTTGGAGTTCGAAAAGCTTAACGTTCTCCAAATCTCGAAACTTACGGATTATTTTCCGGCGTTTTACCAAAATTTGTTTAGGTCCGATTAGTGTTCCTAAAAAATTATATAATATTCGACAAGTTCGAAAAACTCAACGTTCTTGTTCGAAGGGATCTTTCTAGCGAGTCTTATACTCGTTTCTTTTACCAACCTTGCGAAGACGAAGAACATTAATGAAGATGAAAAAGATGAATATCGAAGATTTTTATTTTATATTTTGTGCAAACTCATGGAAATTTTAGCAAATTACCATGAGTTTGAGGGGGGATGTTAGAGGATTAGGGTTTAGGCCGACCGCTATCGTCTAGGGTTTAGAGTATTATGGTTTATTATATATATCCATGTATTCTAATGACAATCACAACTCAATAATACAACGATTTCCTTTATGAAACTCTCCATTTATTGATAATAGAGGGGAGAGTTTACCACCTTATAAGGCAATGGGCTACTCTCTCTATTGCCAATTGGTTTTAGAGTGGAACCCCCTTGAGTTTATAAAGAGGGCTGCGAAACATCGTCGACGTTTTTTAAAAAAAAAAACCACTACTACCCTTTTCTCTCCTTCCTCTCTCTAACTTTTTCTCTAAAATTCAAAAATCTCATAAACTAATTTAAACAACTTCCACAAAAATTTAAAAGACGGTTTTCATATAACATTAAACGGTAGTCAATGGCGGACAATGAATCATCGGTACGTTATGCAAACCCTTTAACTTAATTTTTGTTTTGTTTCTTTAGTTTTCCATTAACGTAAATTTGAAAGACGGTTTCCATTGCTTTCTTTGTTAGTGTTACGTTACGAGCCTATGACATTTGTTGATTCTTGAACACCCTTTTGAAGTCGATTTTATTTTTTATGCCGAATTCATGAATATTGATATGATTTTTGGACGATTTAGGGTAGGCAACTCTATATTGGACGTTGATATGGGGAATCAACGTCCAATATAGACGTTGATAAACAACAATGACGTCCCACCTAGACGTTGATACCCCATATCAACGTCCAAGGTGGACGTTATGAAGGTGGATCAACGTCCAAAGTGGACGTTGGTTCCCATCCTCAACGTCCAATATAGACGTTATAAGCTATGTGTAACGTCTGTCCTAGACGTTGACACCTCATATCAACGTCTAGGTTAGACGTTATGTATAGGGTTCAACGTCTACAGTAGACGTTGAACTAGTGGTGCAACGTTTTTTTGAAGTTTACTTGCGTGTTTTCGTGTAATTTCTCGTGTTTTCGCACGGTTTATTTAAGTTTTAATGTAATTTCCGCTTGTAAACAGGGTTCATTTGAGGAATTTTTCGATAACGGGTTCGATTTCAACTCTTTATTTGTGACGGATATAGGATTTGATACTCGTGACGAAGCGTTTGATTGGGCCCAAAAGATAGCGTTTGGTAATGGGTTTGCATTGGTGAAAGCAACTAATGGAGCGAAAAACCGTAGCGAACTGATAAAATTGACAATACTCGAAGAAAGCTGACATGCATTAATAAAGTACTGGAATAAAGGTCACATAAGTTAAAGTTCTGAGCATAATGTGACTACTCAACTGACGAATTTAATAAAGTTCTGAGCTTGATGTGACAACTCAACTGACGACTTTATTCATTAATTAAAAACTGATAAATATTACAACGATCAAGTGCAGAACAAACAATTAATCAGCGTTAAATTCATTTCAGGTTTTACTTAATCAGTTGAATATCCTTCGGATTAAGAACCATTAGGCCTATAAAACTCCTCCTCTATGTAAGTTACATACATTTCATAGGTTTTAAGACTCTGAAATGGCTCCACGAACATTCGGCCGTCCCCTTCACATAGAGAGTGTAAGGTCCTATATGGGACAATTGTTAAACACCTCTTGAACAGTTCAACTATCTCCAACCTCACTTTCTCCCACTCATTTCGCTTCAGGATGACATTTTCTGGATTTAAAAATTAATCTGGTTAATAATGTCACAAACTTTATTGATTATAAAAATTAGACAATAGATTATAAGTAATGATACCTTCAGTTACGTTCATAGGATGAATGGAAGGGTTGTTGAGACCGTAAATAGGTCCATGCATTAGTTGAAGCGATGATAGAGGAGGATTGCCACGACTTATGAAATTATTAAGTACATGATTATTCAACACAATCATTAGGCGGTCGAATAGTAAGGGAAACTCGTTAACTATCTCGTTAATTTTATTTTGATAATAATTCACAAGAGTTGTATGTTAGTCATCACCATGATTAAAGTATAGGATAATAGAGGTAATATATTTTAAGAGTAGAGAGAAGATAGTGAGTTGTGTGGAAATAATTTGTTGGGTAATGGGTTTATATAGAGGAAATGCTAGGGTTTCATGTTGTGGCCATTACATAATTCAAAACATAAACTAATAATAATAAAAATAAAAGTACCATTACATAATTCAAACATAAAATAATCTAAAATAATCCGTAGAAACACAATACAACAAATAAAACATAACTAAATAATTAAACGTCGCCATGTCCTACATCATCGTCGTCGTCGTCCTCCGGGTTCCTGAAGTAGTCGGCCATATCTGTAACCAACCGCTGAACACACGATGTCATCGCCTGCTGAGTAGGCTGTCTGTAGATAAGTGAGAACCTCCATGCAAGAGCTCTGCCGAACTCCGGCTCATCCAAAAGAGGCACCGTAGAAAACTTGGTACGACGGCCAGGAGGAAAGAAATACGGGAGGGAGGACTTCGTGTACCATGTCATGTAACGATCGACCGTGTCAAACGGCATCACGACCGGGTGTGAACGGTCTCTCAAAACAATCCGAGCCTCTGGGAGCCCCCACTCCGAATCAGGATAATCCCCATAATACAACCTATAACCCGACTTCGGTGAAGGCAGACGATGCTCAACAGCTGGAGTAATCATAGCGGTCGGGATAGGCTGGACATACCCAAACTGACGCAAAAAACGGTCAGGCTGATATGGCTCTACTACATCAAGAAATCTAATCAACCCCGAATAAAGCGATGTCCTACAAGAGCGATGTGAACCAACACCGTAAGGGGTCCAACGGATATGCTCCGCCCTAAGCCCGTCTAGCCTCTGACTGTGCTCATCTAGAATCTTCTCCTCCCCCTTAAACCTAGGAACCCGTGACCAAGCCTCCACCAATGGTCTACCCTCAACATTGTATCCTGCATGAGGTCGGAAATGGGGAAAATACTCATATATCCAAGCCTGGAGCAACGGCAAACAACCGCTAAGCCCACGAGCATCTCTCCGCGACGCCATACCCAACTGACGGTACAAGTACGCCAATGTCGCAGCCCCCCAAGCATACTCCCCAAAACTATCCAAGTCATCAAACAAATGAAGCATCCGGGCCACTACCCTATCACTAGACTTGTCCGTGAACAATGTCTGTCCAACCAACAACATCAAGTACGCCCTCAACGACTCATCATGGCGACCCGTCTCCACAACCTCCCTCAACTTCTGAGTCGACAACCCACCACTCCTATAATATGGTGGCTCGACATCCTGAAAAGCCAGCCCAAATAAAGTAGCCATCTTCTCCCTCAAGCCTGCATCATCCCTCGTGCTACCCTCCTCCTGCTCCACCATACCCTCCACAAAAACCCTAACGCCACTCACCTTTATCCCTAGAATACGCTGAACATCATGTAATAAGATAGTGATCTCTCCAAAAGGCATATGGAAACTGTTAGTATCCGGCTGCCACCTCTCTACAAATGCACTACATAGATTTTCATCTATGCCGGTGGTCACACAACTCATCAAAACACCAAGCCCACTCTCACTAACTCTCCGGGCAACCAGCTCCGGCACCTTCATCCCGTTCATAGCCTCCATACAACCGGGCCTCTCGTAACACTTGAGCCACGTTCTCGCCGGCTTGGCCTCCGTCCAACTCTTATAAGCCACGTGCCCACCAAAACTACGTAAGACGTTGAGGTGAACCGGTCCTCCCTCAACCACGCCACTAAGACGCCAAGACAAATCCCTCTTCGTCTTCTTCCTCCCCGTGCTAGATGAACCCTGACTAACCGGCACATATCGTCCTCTACCAACCTGTACCACCTTCTTACCTGTTGGTTCAGCTACCTGGTTCTCTACAAAACACTCGTCATCGGGCTGCTCTGCCGCCTCCTCCGACTCAGATCCTGAACCGCCGTCAACATTACCATCATCAACGGCCCCTAACCTATAAAAAACTGACGGAAAAACAGTCTCGCTCACAGCAGGCGGGGGCGTAGGGGAAACGTCCGTACCCTCTGACTGAGTAGGACGAAAGACAACTCCGGCTTGACGCACACCGGGTAAGCGCCGCTTAGATGCCGTCACTTTTCGGCCTTTCGTACGATCAGGGACCACCATAATGTTTTTTTCTTTATCCATCTGCATATACGATAATATAGTGTTATGAAATAACTTATAACATATGAAATAACGAATAAAGCATAATTTCAAAAGCGATAAAAAACGTATAAAACGTTATTTCAATAGCGATCGATAACTTTACGAGAAAAAATATAAATTTTACACGAATCAAACTACATATGTTTTAGAAAAAATAAAAAATTAACGAGAATATTACGTTCATATCAATAACAAAAAAAAAACGTCGATACCCAACACCAACGTTCAGTCTGAACGTTGGTATCAGTGACCAACGTCTGGTTTGGACGTTGGTCACTGATATCAACGTTCAGACTGAACGTTGGTGTCACTGACCAACGTTCAGACCAGACGTTGGTCACTGATACCAACGTCCAAACTGAACGTTGGTATCAGTGACCAACGTCTGGTCTGGACGTTTGTCAGTGACACCAACGTTCAGTTTGGACGTTGGTCAGTGACACCAACGTCCATCCACCGGCTTATTCAACCTAATTTCCCCAATACAAGCGTCCAAACTCCATCCAACAACAATCACAACCCGTCTTCAACAACACAACACAATCACTAAACTAATTCTAATTCTAATTTGAAAAACAAACAACAATTTACTAACAATAACTACTAATTCAAATAATAACTAACTAAAAGAAGGAAACTTACTTGAACAAGGGGTAGGGTAGCGGCGGCACTGTGGTGGTGGGGCTGGGGGCGGCGTCTGGTGGTGGGGGTGGGGCTGGGGGCGGCGGGTGGTGAGACAAGGGTGAAAGAAATGTGGGTTTAGGGAAGAGAGTGAAAGGAATGTGAAGTAAGGGTAGTGACCGTCTTTTTTATAAAAAAACGTCGACGATGTTTCGTAACCTGGTTTATAAAGTGAACTCTCTATCCTCAGTACGGGTTGGACCCAGCCCGATTATGAAATTCAACAGAATCCTATATTATTATACTATATACTATTACATAACATTTAAAAAGAACGAAAAGTATTAATTTTGTTTTTTAAGTCATCATCTTAGATGTCAAGCAAAGTGATCGAACACGTCATTTACGTTAAACTGATCATTCGGGCTAAATGAGTTAGATTGGCTGAGTACTAAGATAAAATTGAGCTATTTAAAATAAATGAGTTAAACAGGTTGGATTGGTTTATAAGGAAGTTAATTAGGTTGGGTTGGAATTGAGTTGTACGGCCCGTTTAAATAAATGGTTTGAGCTAGGTTGAGAGAACCCAATTATATGGGACACGAACACGGCCTATTTACCGGGTCAACCTAAAAAAGTGACAAATTGTTTCACTTTTAATGCATAAAGATAACAATGTATTTATAATGTCCTCTTTATTACTTTTGCCAAGTTATAATGTATGCTTAGCTTGATAAATTTGTAAGGCATACAAATTACTAATTTGATCTAATATACTTCTGAAGGAGAGTTTTAAACTGCAAGTATACTGTAGCACTTAAGGTGTCGAATTCCACAAGGGGCTACGGATTATTAGCTGATTTTAATCTAAAAGTTTAGCTAAGTCAATACAAGTGAATGTTTTTTTTTACTAAATGTCTAATTAATTAAAAAAATGCAATTAATTCTAAATAATGACAAATGGATAGATTAAAATTGAAATCAATAATAAGGAAAGCCTAGGATAAGAAGTTGTGAGGATGATTAGGGGAACACCTCTAAGTAGAGATGGCAATGGATCCAGGACCTTATCCAGATCCTATCAATTGTCATCCCTACCTCTAAGGGTCAACTACTTCCCTCTCAGAAAAGTAGATTAACCAAAGTATGCCATAGCACCTCACTGGGTTCGTAAATCGGAATCTTAGATCGATTGAATAAGGCCTACTCACATGGTACCCAATCAAACACTCGCTCTCGTATACGACGGTTTCACGCGTGATTTTTTTCAAAATGTGACTACTTTTTGGTTAAAAGTGACCACTTTTTGTTAAATAGTGACTACCTTGAAAAAAAGAAAATTATTCTTTAGTTATAAAAAGTGGTAACTATTTATCAAAACGTAGTCACTATTAACTGGTCATACCAAACGACGGTAGTAAAGAAGCATTTGTCCCCAATCAAAAGTCTAATTCAATAAACCCACGTTTAATTTTGTGGAACTTTCTACCAAGAGAAATTAATAATAAAAAAAGTAGCAATTCTTAACTAGATCGAATAACCCTAAGTATGACATGCCATAAATTTTTACTCCCAAGTTTTGAGTATATTGAAAAAATTTTAGAATTTAGAACATGGCTCAAATTTGTATTCATAAATATCATCCATTTCATCTTCCCACATAATTAAAATCCTTTTATCAGTATTGTGTTTACAAAATATAAAAATGGTGATATTTTATTGTTGACATAAACACAATAACACAATGTCCCAAACTAAAATAAATAATTCAGTTCATAGATTATACATTTGATGTGCTACAACTTATGATGTTATTTATGAGCTTTATATAAAGTTTTCGAGTATTGTTTAAGGATTATGAGTTTTATTATAAAGTTTATGAGTTCGTTCACTTATACATTAACCTAAAAAAATTCAATATAACTAGTAAATTTCAATGTAACTGTTAAACTTTGAAAGACTTTGAAAAAAACATATACCAGTTATATATGAAGTTGTAGTACATAAAATGTATATTCCTGTTTTTCTGAATTGTATACTCTTGTTTGTTTCAA
Organism: Heliosperma pusillum; assembly: GCA_022085475.1. Taxonomy (NCBI): domain Eukaryota; kingdom Viridiplantae; phylum Streptophyta; class Magnoliopsida; order Caryophyllales; family Caryophyllaceae; genus Heliosperma; species Heliosperma pusillum. Next base: position 77,677 of record JAIUZE010024161.1, on the reverse strand, counting down.
AAATTATAAATTGCAATTTTCCGGTAATTTTTAAATAATCTACTGTAAAGTGGTCATCTAAAAAAGTTGGGTAAAACGAGTCTACTAATACAAATAATATAAGTCACGGCAAAGCCCATTAACAAAAATATTAGGCCCACTTAATAAAATCGCAGTTCCATGTGGACCAAGTTAGAAGTGTCTACATGGGCTCAAGCCCAATGGTTTCACTATTTGTTCTATTAAAATCTTACGTATTTCTTTTATGAATGTTTTAGTGCATTCTGTAAATTTCATTATACCAATCTTAGGTATAAAAAGGTTATTTACTATTTAGTATATTCGATTTCGATGTATTCCTTAAACATTGTGTAAAAAGCAAAAGTAACTTTGTTATAATAACAAAATTGCTAATTTTTTTCTCAAAGGCTTGCATGATGTTGAGGTCTCTTCCCATATGTGTGTGAGGGGCATCCATCCCACATTGGTAGAATAATAGTGAAGGGACTAGCTTATAAGTAAGTGGGCTACTCCTCCTATCACCAATTGGTTTTAGGATGGAACCTCACTTGCTTGTGGGCCGGTCTCATGCACCTAATTCTATAAGTCCGCTGCGGAGGACTCAACACATGAGATCTTTGAAATTAAATTGTGTGAATTTAATATATTAATCGTTGATCTAAGATGTTAGATTAGTCATTGAACGCATAGAGAAAGATCTCATGATTGAATGTACCAACACAAAATCTCATTTAAGACATACATTATCCGTTTTAAAATTAAAACAAGTCAAATACCTACCAAATAACTTCATTTATTGCCTAGAACATATCAAAAGTTGTCCTTATAATCATCATGTTGACATGTGATAATATTTAATCCGTCTAAAAATAGTCTTACCCGATTTCATATAATCCATATTCTTTGTCAACAGTTGAAGGATACTTATTGTTTAAGTTAGATAAGTTTATGCCATCAAACATTGCTCTACTATTCATCCAATTTTGAATGGACCTACAGAATTTAAGCACAATTATTGTATGTCAACCCATAATTGATGGTTGGTTTGCTACCAACCTTACTAGTTTGATTGTTTCTTAAGAGTATTTTAGAACATTAACTTGCACATAAGTCTAAAACTTATGAGACTCTTTATTACGTGGTCGTTTAAAAAATATGAGTATCTTTCAAAACATCATATTATACGTACGATTCATACATTATAAATGCATAATTAGTTAATTAGGCATTCAAAAGACAAAATACTTTGTGAGTTCATTCAAAAATAATATAAAGTTAATAAGACAATCATACCTATTTTATGTAGTTTTAGGTAAACAAAATTAGGATAATAATTACGAGTATATTTTTATCTTCATAATGTCAAAATTATTATAGTACCTAAAATGCAATGTACGAGGTAAATTTGGAAGAACAAATAGTAAATATATAAGTCATATTAGTAACAAACATCTAGATGAAAAATGAAGGTATTTGAAACGATTGCAATATTACTCTCTTTATCCAACTAATTTTTTTTATGGTAAATACGGAGTATTATACAACCAATTGTACAAGAGCATTACTGTACCGTTACATAAATTTTAACTGAGCTTATATTTTTTTTTTCGAGCTTCTATAATTTTTGAATTATATTTTATTTTTTTTATATCAAAATTCAAATTTAATTGATCTTATATATACACTTTTGATTTTCATTATAATTTTTTGAAGTTCAACATATGTATAAAAGTGCTGATGAGATTCTTTCAGATTAAACTCTTAAATTATGTTCAAAATTTTCAAAATTATTTTGGCTGTACCTTACGCATTTAGTCGTTCGTCTCCCCTGAAATTTTCCCCACCCCTAAGTTTAATTCTCGACTCTGCCGCTAGCTACATTTACTTAATATATCGATAATAAGAACCTTCATGAAACATAAGCTACTTAGCTAATTATACAAAGAAAATCTAAGTTAAGTGGTCAAAAGGTGTCATTATACATGAGTTACCAAACAAATCTCTTTTGAAAAATGTGTGCGCAAACATGGAAAAAAACATCCAAAGAAGAAACTTAGTAAATTAGTAGTTGCCAAACTATGAACAAGAACTATAATTGCCGTACAACTATGAACCTCATTTATGCTTTTTAAAGAAGGCGGCTTCAAATGTTTTTACACATAATATATACAGTACACCTTTCTGAGCTGGTCTATTTATATCGTCAATGTTTTAAACGCAAGATAAGTATATATACATATAATAATAATAATAATAATAATAATAATAATAATATGTTTTGTTAGTGACATTAGTGTCCCCTTGATAGAAATGCTTATATATATATATATTTAAATATATTTGGCATGCTTTTGTGTTCCATAACTTTAATACATACGAATTTTGGAAACATGTTGCAACTTATAAGTAGAAAAGTTTAATGTTTTATGCTTTAGCTTTGACATAACTTCGTATAACAATTTAAGATTTGATTAATTATATTTTGGGCACGTGTCTTGCTTAGGGCCGGGATAATAACTTCACTCGAAACCCATTAAAATCGATCCATCTGAATCTAAAAGACTGATGAAAATTTGCCTTCAATGAATGATGGAAGGATAACAGGTGAAACAAATGACGGAAGAATCCAAACCAATTTCAACAGTCACTTATCTCACTCGATATTTTTACTTTCTTTGCTAAGTTCATGAAGATTTCATCGCAAAACCAATTAATAATAAATATAGTAGCTCATGGGTGAGCTCCCTATATTCACATACAAAAATCTTTATATGTATAAATTGCAATATAAACTCTTGCAAACATTGATTTCACAAGAATACCAGCTCTATTTTTCACATTTAGTAGTACGGTATACGAAATTTGCCTCATGTCCATTAAGGTACATATATAAAGTCTTGTCTATGATCATCATAAACTTATGACCTCTCACATTCTCTCTGCTACTTGCTTTTTCAATTTCTCTCCCATTTAGAGTTTGTAAGCGGTCACAAACTTATGACGAAAAAACGTCTGTTATAAATGAGGATTTGCCATTGAGGTAACTACCAGTCTACCACTATGATCATGTTGCTAGAAACAATAATACGGAGTATGTCCTAAAGCTCTAACTCTAAGTCGCTAAGCATCTAAGACCATCCCCAAGCAGAGGTCGCGCTAATTAGGTCGCGACCCGGTTTTACTCTTAATCCCACTTTATTTATCTTGACCTACTTTCACCCTCCCAAGCAGAAAGTCGCGACCTAGGTCATCAACCCAATCATTTTCTCTCATATTATTCTCTACCCCACTTTTCTTTCCTATTTTTACAATTATTTTTCCTAACAATTATTATTTTTTTATTACTCAACCAATAAAAAATGCACACCTAGAAGGTCACAAGGTGGTCAATTTTGTTCAAAATGGTCACAAATGGTCACAAATTGACCTTTTGATGGAGAAGGTCACAAAATTAACCAAACAAGGTCACCATTATACTTGTTTAATTATGTCATTAACATGACCAAGCAAGGTCATGACCTAGCAATTGACCTTGCTTGGGCATGGTCTAATGGCATTAACACATTAATGTATCAGCTATTCTCGTTAAAGACGAACACTATCTGTTACAAGTTGAAAACGGATAGAATCTCTTTCACAATATCCAAGTGTGGTGTTTCATTTACCTTTTACTTGCCCGCCCCATTTACATATTGTATCAGGGACACTATCCGTTTTTAGCTTGTGACAAATAGTGCCCGCTTTTAATGAGAATTTGTGTTAGTGTATGCATATGTGGTGAGTAAGAGAGAGGAGTGAAGACATGGTAAGCTAAGCGTATCCTCACAAAATCTCATGGCTAATCATTTTCTTTGTCTAATTCCATGACACTGACGCTCCCTCACCAGTCACCTCCCATCTCCTCATTTATAATCATTACTGCTGTGTTTTCACAGTATATTCATCGAGTACTTCTTCTTTTTCTCTCCATTTTATCTACCCAAACAAAAAAAATCAAAGAAAGAAATAAGTTAAAATAAAAAATTAGTTAATGTTTATGATCATAGAAAATTAGTAACACTACTCTTAAACGAGCCAAGTTCCTCTCCGTTTTCTAAAAGAATGGATCATTATTCATTTTTTTTCAACGGTGCGAATCGTATTCTGAGAACATATAATTAAAGACTCTAAATTTTTGCATGAAAATAAAGAGATAATGGATATCGAATAAACACTATTATTATATGATGCTTAGAGAGAAAATGGAGAGAATCATATCCCGTCTTAAACACATACTCCCTCTATTCTAGTCCAAACACAACATTTCTCATTTACACGTTTGCCAATGCACGAATTGTAACGTAAATATCTCGAGTTTTACATTATAAAAAAATATAAAAATTAGATAATCTTATTGTACTTATAAAGGCAAATCAAACAAGATACCACATGATCATATTTTATCTTACATATTGCAAGGAATCGTAAAGATTCTCTTCACTCATGAATAGTGTCAAAAAAAGAAATGTTGTATTTGGACTTAAATGGAGGGAGTAGTAGAAATGCAGTGTGAAAATTTACACGGAGTATCATGCCAAGATGCCATCTTTAAAATTCTGTTTTACAAACTATACTTGCATTTCCAAATTTTTACGTGACTAACCTAATATATACTACTCTGTGATTAGTTAAAAAATAAAACCCTTAATTCCTTAAAAATCTTGCCATTTAAATAATACAAAATCACTAAAAACAATATCAAAATATTACAATGTAAATTGATACATAAATTCTCATTTGTGACGGACACTATCCGTCGCAAGCTTAAGATGGATACCATATTCTCTCACAAAATACCCATCAAGAGTGAGTGGAGAAGCACATGGGGGTGTCCACCTTGTCCCCTCTACCCATTTCCTCTCACAAAATAGCCGTCGCAAGATCTCATCCGTCGCAAGCAAGACCTATTGAAATTGATAAAGTTAATGTCATTATAAAGTTTGACAAATTTAACTCTATGCCGCCGTTAGATTTGTTACCGCATTCACATTAAAAATTTACGGATCATCAATAATATTTTTTTTTGCACGAAAATCATAATCCTTTTATTCATCCTCGAGACCTCAAGGGAAAAATAAACAAAGGATACAAGATTTAGACATTTAACAATAATATATTAATATATCATATGTCATATATCTGTGTTAAAAAACTACAAATGTAATAACATGTTCAATCCAATAATAACACTACCATAGGTGGAATTTTTAATAAGAATTTGCACAAGATGATATAAAAAAATATTTTAATAAAAATATTGCCTATAATATATAGTGGAACTTGTTTAATATTTATAAGTAAATATTTTATAGATTAAATTCCAGCTAAATATTTAGATGTATATGCAAGTGAAATTGATGATGAATTTGATTAAAATAGTCTTTCACAAATCTGAAAAAGTAGGGCAATTGCAAATAATCATAAGAGGATTGTTTATGAATTCTGGTTATAAAATGCAATATTTGATATATAATGTGATCATATAATAACAAATATTAAAGATACTCCTTCTGTTCAGATCATTTGCTCAGGTTTAAAATAAAATAACTCTCACAAATAATAAAAAAGTTAAATAAATAATTATGACTAAGGGAGTAATTAATACCGAACAATATATGTCTGACTCTTAGGCCCTGTTCTTTTGGGCTGAATAGGAGCTGAACTGAACTGAACTGAACTTATAGGAGCTTAACTGAACTTATAGGAGCAGAGAGCTGAACTGAACTTATTGTAGCTGAGCTGAACTGAACTGAACTTATAGGAGCTGAACTGAACTGAACTTACAAGAGCTGAACTGAACTTATAGGAGCTGAACTGAACTGAACTAAACTTATAGGATCTGAACTTTTCTAACTTAATTTTACTTAATTGAATAGAATTTATAGAATCTAAAATTTACTAAACTGAACTTTATTACATAAGGTAAGATAATAACATAATTCCAATTTATATACATTGGTTTGTTCAAATAGATTACTACGTTGACATCATCTTTATCTGTATCCGTATCTTTTGGAAAGGACTGTCATAAAAAAAAGTATACTCTAAAACATAAGGTAAGATAATAACATAATTCCGATTTATGTACATTGGTTTGTTCAAATAGATTACTACGTTTACATTACGATAAAAATAAATAAATCACATATTACATCGTTTTCTAACCATCTATTTCCATATCATCATCTTCCTCATCACTTTCTTCTTTATCTTCACTATCACTCGTAACAACGAATTTATTCCCTCGCCAAATGTTTTTTACTATCTTGTTTCGTACCTTTAACATGGTTTTTTTTCCGCTTATCATCAAACATGCCCAAATCTACTGTTCCTTGAATATTCACGTCATGTTGTATAATAGGTATTCCAAGAGTATGCATCCTTATAAAATTATGGAGTGTGAATGTATAAAACAATAATAGACATTTGATACTTTTGTGACATTCGGGGCATATTTTTTAACACCCACCTTTTTTTCAATTGACCAAATGTCATTCCACTAATTAATGTCAAATGTTTTTATATCGGTTTTTATAAATAATATATTCCGTATAACTTTTCTGAACTTAATTTGTAAGAATTGAATTTTTCTGAACTGAACTTATAAGAGTTGAACTGAACTGAACTGAACTTATAGAAGCTGAACTGAACTGAACTTATAGGAGCTGAACTGAACTTATAGGAGCTAAACTGAACTGAACTGAACTTATAGGAGCTGAACTGAATTTAAAGGGGCTGAGTTTAAGTCCAAAAGAACAGGGCATTAGTATTGACATTGCAAAATATTTCCGCCTCCTCTTACATGTGACCACTAATATAGGGGATTTTAAAGGAGTTAGTGTAATTCAAGCTTATTATATGGTTCAAAATGAAGAGATAACAAATAATCGGGATATAGGGTCGGGAGTAATAAAACTGGTGATTTGCCAATATTTATTGATTATTAAAGTTTACACAAATTCTCATTTGTGACGGATATATCCGTCGCAAGCTTGCGACGGGTCAAATACTACCAAAGCAGAGTGTCTTGGAAGTAGCATTCTGTTTTGTCTTATCTACCCACATGGGTAGTATTTGACATGTCGCAAGCTTGTGACGGATATACCCATCACAAGGGAGATTTGCCGTAAAGTTTATGGTGCTTATCCTCTAGATACTTAAAAGAACAAGAAAAATTTTAAAAATTCCCGCTAAACACACTCTAACTAGAAATTGGTCGTCTATCTTTTAGGGCTTGCTTGGGATGAGAGTAATTATTAAGGGAGTAATGGGAGCTAAAGTAAGAAGAAATTGGAGGAGATTGTTGTTTTGTGATGGTTGTGGAGGGTGGAAAAAGGAGGTGAGGGAGGAATTATTAATTACCTCTATATGGAGGTAATGCATTACTTGAGGGGGAGGTAGGTAACTATTACTCCCTGAATGGAGGGTCTATTACACTATATTTCCCCATTTCCATCTCCAACCTCCGTCACTTCCCTCCACTTTTTAATTCATTTAAGCTCTATTACTCCCGTAATAATTACTCATATCCCAAGCAAGCCCTTAGGGCTATTTAATACATATATTGGGCCTAACATATTATGCCTATGTGTTACGAAGTGTAATGTTTTTTAAATATCAAAGATTCCGTTGTCGTGCCTTATATTTTTACTCGTATTATAATTAATATTTGCATGTATATGTCTTACATTTTTTAAATATTTAATATTTAGGATATTCTATAGATATTACACATATTCTTATATTAGCATGTACTTTTCACTTTTCTTTTTTATGTATTACTCGCTATATTTTACGGAATACTAAGCATTAAAATAATACCTAAATACTTTTTCCTGTAAGCCTTTACGAGAATAAAAAAGAATCACAAGATTTTCAAGATAAATTGACATCATTTATTCTTTTCTAATTATCACTCTTTTCGTACCTAATAATGAACACTTTTAAATGTCGTTTTGATCAAATATTTAATATTTGTTAAATACATATATTTAATACAATTAGTAAAAGCAAAAATAATAGTCACGTGAATAATGAATGTAATAGTAGTAGTAGTCGAAATACAGAAATTAATTATAATATTAAATGCGTGAGTAGAGAAAGTAACAATAGTGACAACGAATGTAATGAAAGTTGTAGTAATAACAATAGAACAGGTATGAAGTATTAATTAGCTAACCAATCGATTTAAGAAATACATAGTATATTTTATTTGTTTAAATATATAAGCTTGATAAAATTAAAGAGATCGAATAGTGAATTTAACCGCAAAGACGATAGCAAGAGAAGTGAAAGAAGTTATAGCAGTAAGGATCCTCTGTCCCACATTTGTGGGAGGGACAGAGAATCCTTACTGAAGTTATAGTTAAAGCATGAGCAATGAACGTAATAGTGTTAACCATAAGAATTGTGAAAATAATAATATTAATAGCGGTAATATTGATGTGCCCAATATTAATTGAAAATTTTACATCTCATCACATGTAATAGATAATTATATTACAACGATAAATATATGAGTTAAACAAATCAAACACAGTTATATTTCATATAAATTAAATTTAAATGGTAAATAGAGGTAGTCCGAGCCAGACCGCACTCCAAACCTAATGTACACCTAAAACTTAAATATAGTGAAAATTAGCAGGTAAATATGTTGATCGTGTTATGGACTAATAGATTTTGTATACTCTTTGTTGATAGTAAAATCATAAGCCGACAAGTTCTGAAAATCATTATAGATTTGACAAATACTCGTACCACCATATGACAATAATTAATAAATTAATGACACATAATTACGGGTATCATATTGCGTAATTGCTTAGGTAGGTAATTGAACAACTGCTACCAACTTATTAAAGCAGAACAATAATAATAATAATAATAATAATATGGCAATTTTGTGCATGTGTTATTATGATATACTCGTATTATTACATACTATCGTCCTTTAAATTGCCATCAATCTATGCATTACATAACACTCGTACTAGTACTTTCTAGTTTCTACTCATTGAGTCGCTACGATTAGGCTGCAAATTTTATGTCAACTACACTACCAATATTACATAACTAGACCTGGCAAAATAAAACCGACTCAACCCGAATCGAACCGAAATTGAACCGAATTCAATATTAACCGAATGATACTCGAACCTATATACATTCGAACCGATAAGAGCGGAACCGATAGACCTGAATTATAAATATTTATTTTCTCATAAAATACTCACGTTTTAGGTGTTTTTTCACTAATTCTTTATTTTATTAATGGTTTTATGAATTATGGTATTTAAATTGAAAGGTATAAGGTACATTTAATCAATTTTTTTGAGCTTTAACTAAAAAAGATTATGATCTGAAACCCAACCAAACTGATATAAACCCGATCTGAACCGCACCCGACTCGAAACATCACAAACCGATTAACGTGACTAATCGAAATGAGCCCGATCGAAATCGAACTGAAACTGAAACTAAGGTCAAACCGATTTAAATCGAACTGATTTAATTAACCTGATACAAAACTAATTCGATTGACCCGTTTGCCAGGTCTATACATAACCCTTCACAAATGCCCGCTAGGGCTCACTCCGATTAAAAGGGTTTCACATTTCTCAATCAAAAATACCCGCACTACTATATATATTCATCCGATATACTAACTACTAAAATATAATCTGTTCTGTCATGTTCCCTAAAAAAACCATATATGGAGCACGATGTCTTTTTTTTGCAAAAAATATGGAGTAATCGTAGAATGTCATTACACTAATTTTTGCACTTCATTAATAACAAAGGCTAAAAATAGTTATAAAGTAAAAAGGAGGGTTCTTATAAGTGTAATAAAGATGGTCAAAAGCAAAATAGGAAATTAAGGAAATAGAAATAGTGATTATATAAAAACAAAAGAATTTGTCGTTAGATATCGGAAATTAGCTAAGAAGTAGCAGTCTGCAAAGAGTAGTATAGTGCAGTCTGAAACATGTGGTTGGAGAACATAGACTTTGAACAATAATATTCTCTAGTCAATCATCCACCTGCTACGTACAATCCACACATATACTTATAATCTTCAAAATTTAGATACCAAATTAAATTCTTACTGCTGTAAAATCTTGGTTCTTCTTGTCTTCTGTCTAATGTAGTAATGTTACATCATTCTACTTGTACGGAATGGTTAAAAAAAAAACAATAATTTCATATTTGTATGATTGTGTTTTTATATTTGTATTGATACATGATGCACGTTTTTATTACTCTTGGACATGTTAATATGTTATTCTGGTAATTTGTCCAACATTTATATTTCAGATAAATATATAATATCGGAATAACACTCTTACGTAAAACAATTAGGGCTGGTCAAAGAGAAGGGCCAGACCGGCCCGACCCGCCTTTGGGCCACTCTCATGATGCCCGGCTCGCCCGCAACCAACCTGGGCCGGTTCTGGCCCCCTCACCAAGCCTGCCCTCCGGGACTCCCCCTTTCCCGGCGCCCACAACCCGGCCCGACCCGCCTGCCCCAGGGCCGTTTTCACCCCTCCCCCCACCCACACCTAACCCGACTCGCCCCCAGTCTGTTGGTTTTACCATCCCTAATAAGAACTAACGAAAACACTAAAAATGACATTAGGATAGTCCTGACTCCTGAACTACTTGACTGCTGTCCAAAATTTGTATTTCAGATAACATAATAAATCCTAAGAAATTAAGAATAAAATTATTTCTTATATAGTTCTAAAAATAACATAAGAGTGTAATTAGGAGCCAGAATAAATGTACTATGATACAAAAATACTCATATTTATTGATAAACAATAATTAAAAAAAATTATATTGTATTTTCAAAAACAAATTGTAATATAGACATGAAAAAATATGGCTAAAGTGTCGTCTTGAATCGTCGAACACTGCATGCACGTTAAACTTAAAGAGATCATATTGTAAATATTCACATTATATCACCTATATATATGGACATGTATTGTTTATAATAACATAATGCATTATTTTCAAATTGTGACCTTGGCTTCACAGTTTCATTGATTTAACAATAATTCATAACTTTTAACGAGGTCAATTATATATTGTTATTACATATTCCGTATATCAAAATATGAGGCAAAACTAATTTTTTTCTTCTGAGTATTAACTAATCAATATATATATATATATATATATCGTAATAAGTCAAAGGTTCATGATGTTTACGAGTACAATACGAGTATTAACTTACTTGCTTACAACAATAAGTCAATAACTAGTTTATTTCGGGTGCAAGGTAGATTTGAAATGAATTTCATAAATCCATTTATAATTCTATATGTATAAACCGGAAATCAAATAATTAATGAACGATTTTTGTCACTCTACTTTTTTTTTCTTCTTTTTTTACATGTCATTCCTTAATATCTTAGTACCAATAAATATTATTTATTAAAATTTAGAAAAGTAAGTAACTTAAAAAAGTAATTATACAATAACAGTTCACCTTAAATTAGAAAGTATGAATAAAAGGAAATTATTTAATCTTATTTATTTGAATATATAACTTTGACAAATTAATAAAAATAATGAATTTAACTGTAAAAATAGCGAGTAGTCAAACTAACAACCGTAACACGGGAGGACTGAAAGTAGTAGTATTAAAATGAATATATGATGAAAATAATAATATTAATAGCAAATGTAGAGAATCTCTCCCATAATTTGGTTGAGAAATTTTATTACTAATAAAAATTATAAGATATTTCATAGAAAATATATTATAAATCATAAAAGTTATTAATAGTAAATTATGAGTTAAACAACTCTAACAAAATTCTATTTCATAAAAATAAAATTTAAGTAGTAAATAAAGATTTCCCGGGAGAGACGGGCACCAAAACTAGTCTCGTACGGAGTATGAATTTTATTTCATTAAACACTAAATTTACTATATACAATTATACATATTATACAACTATTGTTGTGGCATTAGTTATAAGGTTGTTTATAGATAGGTCATCTAATTATTTTCCAAAAGACAATAAAGACTTTGGCAAATAATAACATACAATGAACATGGTTATATATTATGAGGTGTACAGAGAGGCCATCTGATTAACTACTTGTAAATATTTATCCCCAAATACAATTGATTATCACTAGATAGGTATAAAAAAAAGCACATAGATGAAACGGCGATCATGAAAACAAAAATCATATTTTTTTTCGTGACCTAGCAGGAAACATACAAACACCCTACAAGTCCGGGGATCAGGTAAATTATTAAGGTAACCGCAGGACTCCCGTGTAAAAAGTCGAACCCGAGACCTCTCAATTTGTTGTCATTGCAATGCTTTGAGGCACTCCCGCGCCCCATTACACTGGAGCCACTTTGGTTGTAACAAAGTTGTGTGTCAATTCTAGGAAATATTAGTGAATACTATTAATTTGTTATAAAAAAAATCGATTAATAGTATTTGTTAAAATTAAATGATGAATACAAGCAAGTCAAAACACCCAATGAATCAAATTATATCATAAATGTATCACTTTGGTTCAAATTAACCGGCTTAATATACGTGGTTTACAGACTATCACATACACACATATCCGTGAATTTCTCCTACGCTCTTAAGGTAATGATAGTGAGTTCTCACCAATGAGAAAAAGATAGTAAAGTCTAGCTTAAGTTTCTTTTCAAATAATGCACCAAGTTATATTAATCAGCTACTTCACAAAACAAGCCCCAACAATCAATATTACGGAGTAATAATAATTACATAAAAAGCTTACAAAGAAATGGCAATCTACATAATTAGCATGCATTTCACACAATCTCTTATCTCTACCTTTCCTATCTCTATTTATGGACGTACGTTCTACTCCTCCATACTCCACTGTGCCTAGCTAAATTCTTAATTATCGCTTCTTTATTCAATACGACAAATAACAACACGATAAAAGTTACACCCTAAAATATTACTCTGTAGTTAGTCTTTTGTAAAATCATTTTACGATTAATAAATAACACTAACTAACATAAGTAGATAAGGCAGTTGTAGTTATAAAACAAAGGATACCTAAAGATATAAAGATTTGTCATATTATATTGTATTCATACCTTCAAATTAGTACTAGGAGAATATATAAGATCGAATCTAATATTTAAATCCCACAAAATCACCGACTATGTTGATTGGCAATAATAACAATGCTAATTAAAATAGTACTAATTATTTAGTACTAGATGATTTGGAGCATGCTTAGCCACGAAATAGAGCTTTGTACTAGTGATTAGTTAGCTAATTAACCATTCATTATTCACAACATAGTTAGATTAAACAATAAATAAATGTGTGGCGGTCGATATTTTCATAAATGGATGTATTTGATATTTCATCTGTTCACGCAATTGTTAACCTTTACTTCGTCAATCTTTTTTATATTAAAAGTTTTAATTAAAGGTAAACAGATAAATAAATGACAGTGACGGTAACAAAAGAACATAAATTTGAATACGGGCTAATATGATTAAAAACATTCGAAATATAAAAATAATTGGAGTGTAATAATAATTTGATTGATATCATGATATGGAACCTTAGCTTGAACATACATTAATCTAGTACTATGATTACACCATCCCATAATCTCAAATTCCTTGATCATTTGTATTGCTAGAATATAAACTAATCCTAAGCTAATAATGTACCATACAAGGAATAATAATAATAATCCATTAAAATAATAAACAATTAAGAGGACTAGGTATATATATAGAGTAATATATAATAATTAAAGTAATTAATCAAGAAAATTGCCCAACGTACCTTGAGCACCAGTAGAAGAACCAGGAACATTATTAGAATTATTATGATTATGATTTTGATGATTATGATGATCATAATTAGTAGTCCCACTTCCACTAATTGTCCCCTCCATTTGCTGATTACTATCATTATTATTATTATTATTATTATTATTATTATTATTATTTCGATCATTACCACCCACATTATCAAGCTCATCATTTGGCGGCCCGGCTCGCCACCCGGGCGGAAGCGAGAACGCGTTTAACACGTTATCGCTTCCGCCACCGGGTAGGTTAGCATTAGCATCAGTGGAGGACAGGAACAGTTGGTGATGATGATTACCAAGAATCCCACTCAGCTCTTGGAAATGGGCCCCGGGCCCACTTCCTGATGACAATAATCCTCCTGGTGAATTGTATCTCACTGTCGTGTTATTATTACTGGTAGAGGGTAATAGTAATGATGAGGGAGATGACGAAATTGCCCCTGTTTGTAGAAGTGACTGAAATGGCAGATTAGTATGATGATCATGTGTCGGAGGGGTAACACCGGGATTTGACAAATTACTAGTAGTAATTAACGGTTTATGAGCTGAAGGTCTAAATGGGTAATTAATATTATTATTATTACTATACCCAGCAAGTAATCTCTCCAAATGACTCCCACTGCCGCAGCTGCTGGAACCAGCAGCGGCGGCAGATAAACCCGCTGGACGTAACGGTCCAGCGGGTGCTGACCCGGTGAATAGGTCAGTAAGCCGCCGGGATAAGAAAGGCGAGGCCGCTGCGGAAAATGGAGAGGAAGGAATGCCGGTGAACTCTTGAACCATTGCACGGAAGTTTGTTGTGTCGGTGGTTAGAACTGTTGTTGGCGCCCGTCTTGATGCTCGGGTTCTTTTTCTTGGGTTTTTCTGACCCGACCCGGATGTTCCTGTTCCTGTTCCTTTTCCGGATCCTGTACTTGGTGGTAAAGGATGATTGGCTGTTGTTGTCGTTGTCGTTGTAGTATTCTGTTGTTGTTGCTGCTGCTGCTGCTGAAGCTGTTGCTGTTGTTGTTGTTGTGGTTGTTGCCAAAACATGATGTTTTGAAAATTAGATTGATCACCAAAAGTATCAAGAAAATTATTATTATTATTATTATTATTATTATTATTATTATGGTTTAATTGAGAAGGTGGTGGTGGGTTGTTGGAAAACATGAAATGTTGTTGCATAGATGAATTATATTGTTGTTGTAATTGTGGTGGTGGTGGTGTAGATGTGTTGAAAAAATAATTACTATTATTCCCTACACTTGACTCATACTCTTGATCATTATCACCGTCACCGCCACCACCGCCACGACCGATACCAATACCGCCACCGCCTCCGCCTCCGCTAGAAGACTGCATGCTACTACTATTGCCAGATTCCATATTTGGCTAACTACAAAAGTGCAACAAAATGGAAAAGAAAGGAAAAAAGAGATCTGAAAAGGTTGGATATGCAATGAAGAAGGGAAATCTTTTGCTTGTCTTGCTTTATTTCTTCTATTCTACTACTACAATAAGAGTACAATAACTTTATCTAAGTGAAAAAAGTAAATGAAAAGGCTAGAATATTGTAAAGATGTTATAATAGTAGTAATACTATTGATGAAATGAATAAAATGGGTGGGTTTTTTTAGGTAAAAAGGAAGATTGGATGGATGAGGGAGATGGTATTTTGAGCTCTTTGTAGCTCAGCTACCATAACTAGGGTTTTTGTTTTTGGAAGGGAACAAACAAGGAAGGAGAACAAGTGAAGGAACCAAAAAGGAGAAAATTTTGTGAGAAAAGAGGAAAGTGGTATTTAATATGGGTGCCTTTATTAGCACAAATTCTCATTTGTGACGGCACTATCCGTCGCAAGCCTTGCGACGGATACCATTTTACCTCACAAAGTACCCACTTTTTCTCTCTCTGCAATACTATTCATGTGGTCCCCTTTCTCCACTAACCCATTATGTTACCATTTTAACCCACAAAATATCCGTCACAAATGTTGACCCGTCGCAAGGGAGGCCAATTGATTTATTAGTGAACGTAAAGGTGTGTATGTGTGTGTGTTTGAGATGTCATTAGTCAAGTTTCATTTTGTTCAATTAGCTAGGTAGATTACGTTTTTTCTTTTTTAAGCGGTGTTAAATGTAAAATTGATTTTTTAATTTTATGCCTCCTGAACATATGTTAAGATAACCAAAATGAAAGTAGTTAATTGCTAAATTCATGGAAAATTGAAACTCTAACCACCTTTATCTTTTTCTAATAGAAAAATATTTAAGTATTTTCGTTTTAGTTATCTTAGTATGTGCTCAGTGGGCATAAGAAATAAAAACCGATGTAAAATACCCATTTTAAGATTTTTGATCAGTGCAAAAATTAGATAGCAATTCACTGATACTCATGATCTGTGTTCGAATCCCGTTATCAACATATTACTCTCGTGACTCTCTTAACAAAAAACTTTCTTCATTAATTTTATAGAATATCAGTATGTAGTTATACACTTATACTTATACATTAATTTTATTTTAAAGCATGGAGTATTTTCTAACCAGTCTTTTACTTCCTCCATTCAACTCCACTCTACCACTTTCTTTTTTGTACACTATTCACAAGCGATCATATAATTGCAATTTTCTCTCAATATATAAGTAAAAAATATATTCATGTGTGATCTTGTTTGATTCGTCTTTACGAGTACATTATTAATATCTAATTTTTATAATTTTTGCAAACACGTAGCTAACGATATTTACCGTGTAAAACACGTCTCGGCAAATGTGAAAAAGTTTTTTGGTAGAGTGGAGTTGAATGGAGGAAGTATTCTTTAGTATTATTGTCTTCCATCTCATTTGCAGTATTTCAAAGTTTGACTATACTCCGTATAATACAATAACTACATCTAATTATATTTATAAATTTATAAATATAGTACGGAGTATAAGTGTTTTTAGTAAAAAAAAAAATGACATTTTTAGGTCAACATTTATTGGTCAAAATCAACTAAAAAGTCAAATAAAGAGAAAAATCATAAACGGGAGGAAAATACTACAAATTACACCGTAATAAAGTGGAAATTTACGTCGTGATAAGAGTGATGCAAACTCATTTTTCATCAATTAGTATTAGAATATTAATTAATATAAAATATAAAATATAAAATGGAATATATAGATAAGATGGAGTAGAAGAGGTATTGGTGGAGACGGGTCAAACTCTAACGAAAGAGAGGGGGATGGGGTAGGTCGGCGAACTAGTTTGTGGAGTGTGAAACCAAGAAATATATGAAAGGGATGTACTATTATTATTATTATTATTAGTCTATTAACAATTTAACATTAGAATTTGTCCAAAAAAGTGTAACATTAGTGAGAAAACAATACGTTCTAGCACTTTAGACTAAGTGAAGGGGTAAAATTGTAAATATATATGTTACAAATGTGATATAAAAGAATTAATTTGGAGGACATTCAACGTAACAAACATGTTATAAGTTTATATAATGTATTTGGGTAAACTATCCTCACCTAAAAGTGATAGAGGGAAGGAAAAGTCACCATAGAAAATTAGAAATCATAATTAAGATGTTGAATAATAAGGGTAAGGGTCATAGTTACCATTTGATGATGTATTACATCGTATTGTGAAAGTTAAATCAACGGATAGATAGTGGTTAAGATAAGGTATTGAAATATTGGTTGTGCTAAGTCTTTTTTAAAAGTTTAACGATAATATTCTTGAAATTATGGATATTCGTGTTTTAAATAAGAATTTGTGTTTAGCTTGAGACACTAAGACAATAGAACTACAAATCAACAATTATTAGTATTTTTTCCTTGATGATTGTAGAGCTAAATTCATTTATCTGTATATGAGATTGAGCTAAATGGTAAAAAAAAAAATCAAATCATGCTTAAGGGTTTGTTTAACTATGCTTAGGTGGGTTACTACTTTTTCACTGATTGGTTTTAAGATGTACCATCACTTGCTTGTGGGCTAGTCTTAAATCTAATCTTATATCTAATTGTATGAGCCCGCTGCGGATGACTCAACAATTAAACATTTTTCTTAAGGTCATATTTATGTGAAATTAATGTGATTGTTAAAAAAATCAGTATATTAAAATTTAGTAACATTAATTTTAGTTATTTTCATTTAGATATTTAGAATTTAGTAACATACCTTAATTAATGAATAAATGTATATAAATAGTAAGATTAGGCCCTCAAATCAAAGAAATAAAAGAAAATTCGTTACTAGACAAATTCAAATCTATTCACTTTATTCCACAAAACTCACGGTGTTTGAATTTCTTTTTAGTTTCTCGAGTACATAATTAGTAAACCTAAAACTTATTTGTAATTTGCAAATCTCTCTTGATATGAAATTAACCACCTTTTACATGAGTAACTTACTTTAAGGGGGCATTTGGTTTGTCAAAGGAATAAGAAATGGAATTAGGAAGAATAAATAAAAGAGGAGAAGGGAATGGGATTTAACAATAGATTTCCTCATTATTGTTTGATTAGAATTAGAAAGGATTAAAGGATTTTCAAGTGGGTAGTTGGAGGAGAGGTTCGACGGGAGGAGGGTGGATCCGATAGGTATTGATCGAGAGAGGTCCGCTTGTTTTCTTTATACACAAAATAAGAGAATATGAAAAGATAAAAGTACCCATAAACTTATTTTTTATGGCCCTTAATAATATAAGTGGAATGACATACATAAGGATACTTTAGTCTATTGCATATAAAATAGAGTATCTCAGTTTATATATTTTGTAAGTGTATTTATGTGCTCCCAACATATATGTTGGAGTATTAAAGCCATATATAAGTGTCCCACATTACTTGAAGAAAAGAGATTATCACACTTTAATTTATAAATTAAGTAAGGAGGTAATTACTCACCTCGCTCCTCCTATAGCCAACTGATTTTGGGATGAAACTTGTCAAATAATCAATCGCTCCTCCGTTCGGATAAGGCCCACGTACATTTTTATAATTCTAACATAGTAACATGATATCGAAAATGTGGCTTTGATGAGTTTAGAGGGTGTGTTGAAGAATAAATTTACATGTGGGTGTCTCAAATTAAGAAAGAAATATTGTACTACTTTATAAATTAAGAGGGATATTTCTCCTATTATCAATTGATTTTAAGATGAAACTTATTCAATGTATTTATCGAGTGATCTATCTCTCATCGCGTAATGCTAGCCAACACGTACTCATTCCAACAACACAACTCCGAATGTAATTTGATTGTCACGACGATAATAAATAAATAGTCAAAACAATTTTTATTCACCTTCTTTGCTTTTAATACGGTGGTACAAGTCTCGATTATGATTTGTACCCACGATTAATTTTATGTTGATAAGTACCTCAAAAAAAAAATTATGTTGATAGGACACTAATATATGTAGATCCCTACTAACATTTTGGGTATAACTAATCTGTTGTTTAGGGGTGCAAAGTCATTTGGGATTTAAGACTAATGATGCGTTTCCTTGTCATGTAGGATAAAGATTGAACTTCAAAAGTTCATCTAGTTGTTTTAGGTTTTTGTTAATTTGTAAAGAACTTTAATGAAATATAAAAAATTAGTTGAAATAATGAAAAAATTGACTTAGATTACGTTGGGGTCAATTCAAGTTTATTAACTGTGTTTGCATCAGGTAAAAATCATGTCATGATTAATAACATTTTCGTTATATTTGATCATTTTACGAGATATAATTAACCATTAGGTCAATTTAGGCTTGTTTAGACTTGACTCTAAAATTGATTTGTGTTGTTCAAGTGTAATGAATTTGAACCAAACAATTTAGACTTGTTCGTGATATGCATGTAGACCAATCTTCACAATAATAGGGTAGTCCTTCGATTTCTATTATGCATTTCAATCACTACAAGAAACAAGTCTTTTACCGACCGTTTATAATGGTTGGTAAAATCATAAATCGGTCGGTAAAAGTTATCACCGAGCAATTTTTATGCTAGACGAAAAATAACGGTCGGTAAATCACAATTACCGAACGCCCAGGATTCAGTCGGTAATTTACCAACCGATGAATCGGTCGAATAATGGATGGTAATGATGATCATGGATTGGTCAATAAAAGATGTCCAGTCGGTCGATAATTGTAAAATCGGTCGCTAATTACGTATTGACGGTCCCTTGGTATATGACTCCAATGGTCGGTAAATAATTGCAGCCAAATGCCTAGCAAGAACATTTCGGTCGATAATTTTTATGTTTCAGTCGATAATTGTGTTTGATCGGTCGACATTTATGTGCACATAAAATTCCAGGGAGTTTTCGTCGTTAATCGGTCAGTATTTAGACCTATTGGTCGATAATTTTAAGTGCTCTATGCAATGGTTTTTCCTGTTTTTATTCCTCGTTTGCTTTATTAATTTCCTGCAAGTTACTTGAGTCATATCAACTCCAAACACACAATTTTTTTGGCAACAATCAAAACGCTTTCAAATTAACAAAGTTAAAGATTACATAAATTCAAACAAGTTATCCTTATCTTACAAACAACAAAGTTACCTACACATAACGTACACCAAGTCTTACAAATTTAGTCTTATAACTATTGTCTCACTAAAAGTTACCTACACAACAATAAGTTGTCTAACACTTGAAAACCTACACCGACTTAGTCAATCCTGCCTCCGTCGGAGTTATCATCGTTAATTAGGGTACAGTTACGGTGAAAGTTCCAAGGGTTATCATTGCATTGGTAGTGGGTTTAGAATTGAAACATTTTAGTCAAGGCTTTAATTTGGCATCTTGTACTCTTGTTTAATTTGCTCTTGACTTCTCAATACTTGTTGCCTCATTTCTTCTTGACTTTTCACGTACATCTCCTCCCTCAAGCGAGATTGATCTTCTCTTTAAAGTGCTTCCTCCCTAAACATTCTAAATTTTATGGTTTCCTTTTCACTGCACGTGCCTCCATTGTTTGAGTTAGAACACCGAGAATATAGGTTTGAATTGGGAAGCGGAAGATATTAACTATCAATATATTTTATACAATTTTTTTCTAAAAGTGAAATAATCCTAACGAAAAATTTGGAACAACAATGTACTTAAGGTTTTAAATTAAATCATTGAGTTTTGTGAGTAACAATCGTCATCATTATAATTTCCTTTTTTTTAATATAATAAATGAGTTGTAAGACCTCCAAATTACATATTCCCTCGCATTCTTGACAATCTTCCATATTTTTCTTTTCGGATTGTTTTACACATCTTCCCTGTTTCTTTATTTGGTAAGTTTTTTTGTGGTACAAATTCAATATCATGTCAGTTAGTGTATTTTGTGTGGTGACATTCATTACCGCTATTAGACCATCCCCAAGCAAAGCTCGAGATCCGTTTTAACTCTTAATCCCATTTTATTTACCTTGATCTACTTTCACCCTCCCAAACAGAAAGTTACGACCTAGGTCATCAACCCAATTATTTTCCACTTCAAATCATTCCCAATCATTTTCCACATTCTCTACCCCACTTTTTTTTTAGTGTTCACCAATAGGAAGTGTACACATGAAGGTCACAAATATGGTCAATTTGTTTCACCAAAGGTCACAAATTGACCTTCTATGACAAATGTCACAAATTAGCAAAATAAGGTCACAACTTAATTTTGTTTAATTAGGTAATTAGCATGACCAAGCAAGGTCATGACCTAGCAATTGACCTTGTTTGGGCATGATCTTAGAATTAGGATTAACGACATGATAATATATAGTAACTTAATGTTAGGTGATTTGTGTTCAATTTGTTTAAACACATTTTCCATGAAGTGGACTAGTGACTCTTTGTTAAGTACGAGTAATAGTAAGACACAAACGACACAAGGGGATTCATGGTGACCTAGCTCACGTCAACTTCATTAAAATTAGGGAGTAAATTAAAAGATGAGAAGAAAAAAAAAGAAAAAGACGACATTGTATGTACAAATGTGGTTGCTTAAAAAGTACGAGTACTTCATATCACATGCCCGGATTTAATGGGGAATAATGAAATATTAATGGATTTGGTGGCTACCTTGGTAACTTGGTTTGATACCTTTTAGCTTTTTGGCAAGCATTTCTTGGTTTCTGATCAAATGATTTATCTCCCTCTCTCACCACACTATTATGTAATTGGACGAACATTTATAATTTTGTGTCATTACTGTCATACATAGGGCATAGTAGTGATAATGAGGCGAGACATTTCGTTATCATATTAGATTTAGTTCAGTCACAACTTGGCCCGGGTGAACTTGACGAACTTGGCTTGAGAATGGGCATAGCTCGATAACTTAACAAGTCAAACGGCAGTGGCGTTAACTTGGCTCAAAAAGTTTGCGAGCGTCTCAAATTTTGTGATAAAATGATATTTTGCTCTAATTTTATAAAATATTTAACATTATTAAATCGTTGACTTGCCCAGTATATTTAAATGTTTTTATTGGCTTGCCCTATATTTTTAGATATAATCCCTGAATCGTACTATAAAAAAAGCGACAGAAAAAGAAAACTGATAACTTGACAATTATATATATACTCAAATAGAGCTCGAACTCGGGTTAAAGCCTTAAAGGTCGCGAGCATGGTAATAAACATAATTTTTCCAAGTTTAGGTAAGCTCGAGCTCAAATTTATTATTATATGAACACAAGCCAAGTAAGGTCAAGCTCGTGCACGAGTCACCTCTAGTCATACCTACATTAGCATAAAAGAATAAAGATGGTCCTTGGGAGTTATATGGAAGCTTGACATAGTTTTGTACTTTGCTACTTCAATTAGGCTGTAACAATAATGCCAAAAGCTTATACTCCCTCCAATCCAATTCAAATTACCCATCCACTTGTTAAATATTTAGTCAAATATAAGAAATTTGTAAATACTCCGTAATACACTAGTAGAAATGACATTAGGCAACTAGAAAAGAGTACGGTCGCTGAAAATAACCGTAGCCTTTTCCGAAAGGCAACGGTCATTCTAAACACCCGTAGCCAAATATATAGATAAAGAACAAAAGGCTACGAATCACCTATTTATGTTTGTTAGAAAAAGAGGTTTTTATAAATTATAATTTCGATAAATAATACTCCGTATATAAATGAGGAAAAGATGGTCAAAATATCATCTCATAAAAAGTGAAAAGTTAAGTAGGGAATCTGAATTGGATTGGAGGAAATATAAAATTGTTGAATAAGTATGGAATACTTGAAAGTTAATTGTTTTACGTTATACCCATCAATTAATGTATGTCCTAACTAACTGTTCAAAGTTCAAACGCCGTTGGATACTTGTGTATATTTCAAGCAAAAACCGCGATGACAAATTAATTACAGATGATTTAATTTAATTTATGAAATTATTTATTAATGTGATCAGAGTTGATAAACTACATGATGAAGAATGAAAAGAGCTTTATCTTTTGAACATTCTAAATTAGAAGATTGATCTAAGGGTTAATGTAACTCATGCTTAGGTCGTGTACACAAGAAGCGTAAAAGATGCTTCAAGAAAATAACAATTGAATAGGGTGCTACATACTAATCGTTGTCGATATAATTAGCAAAGTAGACAATTATGTCTTACTCATAATTTAGCTCAACATCTCTCTAGTCTCTTTGTGTTGTAATCAACTTCAAATTTAATCGGATTAACGAATCAAAATTAATCTATTCTTCCCCTTTCAATCTATTCAATCTATTCTTCCCCTTTCATTTTGGCTCTTAGATTAAAGAAATGAATTTTGACCACACAAAACACACTACCTCACACACAAATGAATTTAGACCACACAAAACACACTACCCCACATCCAAAAAAGAAAATAGGGAAGAAAACATGAATAACCGAAAAAGGAATTAGGAAAGAATACCATGAATAGGAGGGAGTATGATTTATGATCATTACTTCATACGGAATATTTATTTTTGTCACAAAAATCAAGAAGTAATAAAATAATTTTACTTGAAAATATACAAAAAAAAAGATAAATTGTACATAATATTGAAATAGAATTTACATACTTTAAAAAAATAGTAGAGTCAGGATTTGAAGTCAGCGATGATAAACGGATAAAGATATAAGTGAAACTCAAAAAAAAAAAATCGGATATTTAAATGAAAACTTTGATATTTTCAACGAGAGCGAGATTATTTACTAGTCTTTCTAACTCCGCCAGGCTTAAAAAGTGAGAATGCCAAAAAAAAAAAAATCTAAGGAGAACGTGAAAAACAACTATTTTGATCGATTACATACTTTTTTTTTAATACTACCTCATGTTCCCTCGTTTCTTCCCATTTCTTTTTTGCACAAAAATTAAGAAAATAGATTTGGACCACACAAAACGCACTACCTGACACACAAATGAATTTGAACCACACAAAACACACAACCCAAAACCACACAAATGAATTTGAACCACACAAAACACACAACCCAAAACCAAACAAGGAAAAAAAAAACTTAACTTATCCAAAAAAAAAAAAGAGAAGAAATAAAAGAGTAGAAGGGAGTATTATTTTAATCGATAGTAAAATGCTACAAACTTTACCCGAATGAGAATACGTGTTTACAAGAAATTGTCAAAATTGAAAGAGTAATGTTAAATGATACTCCATTGGATAACTGCAAAACAAGGCCGAAGTATGTGGGCCTACTGAGCAGGATTTGTATAGATAATGGGCTGATTTGGGATGCACTTAATACCTTTACATAGGGCTACAAGTTAACCTACAAGTAGGGGGTGGTAACCTGTACTTGTCTAGCTCACCAAACAAAAACTTCCGTCCAAGCGGAGAAATTTTAAGACCATCTCCAAACAAGGCCAAGTCAATTAGATTACTAAAGAAAAACTTTCATGCAAGCTATGAAACGCCAATACATGGGAAAAAAAAAATCAGAATTTCAGGAACGGTATAGCCAAGAAATTTCAAACCTAGTATATCGCTTATTAATTTTCCTGCCTAAGAATTTTTTTTTATGCTCATAAGTCGTACTAGTTCGAAATTTTCCTGTCCAAGGTTAATTAGGGTAACTAAAATTAAAATTGTTACAACTGATTCCATTTTAGCCACATTCCACCATTTTCTTGATCAATCTTCCAAATCCACTTTGCTAAAACCTCTTGAATCCAAAGCTCACGGATAATTATTTTTTTTATACAAATGTTTTTATGAAGAAAAAAACGAAATTATTGATCTTCTAATAAGCATTAAGTTAGAATGGGCCTATACCATACTAGATTGGGCTGGCCCAACAATCTGCGACCCAACTACCACCCTTAAACACAAATATTTATCCAATTCAAAAGTATCATGTGTTAATGCTCATCTTGAATGGTTTAGAAAAAAATATTTGTATAACTTAATGTTTATTAAGAACCCCTTTAGGACACAAACCACTAATATATTCCACAAGTTCTCCAATTCAAAAATAATATTCAATTTAACAGTGAGTCTTTCTAACATATGCAACAAATTTGACTTCACACCTTATGAATAAGATTGCCAAACATATCAATGGTAAGCCTAAGAGAGTTTAGAGGCATGCAAAGGTACTCCTAAACATTTATTGTGTACCAGAAATTTTTGTTTAAGACTGTAATATCTGTCTTAACTTAAAACTGCCGAAGATGATAGAAAAAACATAACATAATGCCAGAAATTAGCCTGTTTTAATTTTAAGACTGATATGTTCGTCAATAGAGAAATTGACCGATAGTGTCTAAGATAAATGTTTCAATGAATATATGACGTCTTTTAACAAGCTTGTAGTCTTGCTAAGGTGGTCCTTAGAGGTAATAGAGGCTTAGATGAGTTGGATACATCCATTTTTTCCAATTTTGAATTTTATTGTTTGACAAGAAATTAATTAGTGCATAAATGTTTTTACAACTATATGACCACATCTTCTTACTTTGATTTCACCAAACTAATCGTACTATTCAAATTTAATGTCAATATATTTATATATTACACAAATCATTTGTCCATGCCTTGTTAATTGGTAATACTTTTATGTCTTTAAATTGACGGCATAAATAGAAACAACGTTTTAAGAAATTTAGAGTCATTAAATTTGGCCTAACTTGGAAGCGTAGATGCAATTAAATTGTAATTATTATAATTGGAGTAGACCAAAGTTACACCTAACATTTGGTTATCAGTTGTCATTTTGTCAACCAGAAGTATGGTGCCTAAATAACCACCATGCAACTACCTTAATTAATTTGAAAACACATGATTAATGTGGAATTATGCACACGTGCGATCAAACAAGGTTTATGTAAACAATTGGATGTAATTGTATATTGCATTGATTAATCAATATGATACAAAGAGGTAGTATTTATACAAGATATGTTTCCTTGCTATACTAGGATACAATCTAGGAAATATAATATGTAACAATATATGGTAAACCAGATATTAACATAACTAATTTAAGATATGAACAATATAATAAGAAGATATTAAGAGATATCTTTAACACGCTCCCGCAAGATGGACGAGTTGAAAGCGAGACAAATCTTGGAGAGCAAGAACCGATGACGAGACCGGAGTAACGGTTTAGTAAGAACATCAGCAAGTTGATCATCACCCGAAATGTGTTGGACGCGAAGCGAACCTTGTTGAACCCGCTCACGAACAAAATGAAAGGCAAGAGCCAAGTGTTTCATACGGGAATGAAAAACGGGATTGGCAGAGTAATGAGTAGCACTTAAATTATCGCAATAAATAACTGGAGAACCAGAAGGAAGAACCCGAAGCTCAGTAAGGAGAGATTGTAGCCAAGTGAGCTCAGAGGTAGTGTCGGCAATAGCAGGAAATTCAGCTTCAGTGGAGGAACGAGCAAGAGCTCGTTGTTTCTTGGACGCCCAAGACAACGGATTACGACCGAGATAGGTTATATAACCGGAAGTGGAGACAAAAGAATCCTTGTCACCCGCCCAATCCGCATCACAAAAGGCATGAAGACGATGAGGCGAGGAACGAAACAGTTGAAGACCAACATTACATGTACCATTAAGGTACCGGAGCACACGTTTGAGGGCAGCCCAATGAAGGTCCGTGGGATTGGTCATATATTGAGACAGTTTGTTGACACTAAAAGCAATATCGGGACGAGTGAAAGACAAGTATTGAAGGGAGCCAAGGATGGCTCGATAATCGGTTGGGTTAGTAATGGAGGAGCCACCATCACGGGTTAGTGGTGGAGATGGCGCCATGGGTGTGGGAAAAGGTTTAGCATCAAGCATATGAAATTTTTCTAGGATATCATAGATATATTTGGATTGGGTAAGTAGTAAACCATGGGGGTTGGGTGTTACTTCGACTCCTAAAAAGTAGAAAAGGTTACCGAGATCTTTGAGTGAAAATTTGGAGGAAAGTGACGTAATAAACGCGTTAACATGGGTAATGTCGGGGCCAGTATTAATAATATCATCCACATAAACGAGAAGATATAGGGTGCAATTTTTGGAGTGTAGGTAAAAAAGCGATGGGTCGGCCAAGGAGCTAGTGAATCCCGAGGCAAGGAGAAAATTTTTGAGTGTAGTGTACCAAGCTCGGGGAGCTTGTTTGAGACCGTAAATGGCTTTGGTGAGTTTGCAGACATAAGTGGGTTTGTCGGGATGAATAAACCCCGGTGCTTGTGACATATAAACATCGTCGGTTAAGGTGCCTTGAAGGAAGGCATTATTGACATCCAATTGGCGTAGGCGCCACCCATGTGCAAGCAAGAGATAGAATAGTACGTACCGTGGCTGGTTTGACGACCGGACTGAATGTGTCCGAGTAGTCAATATCAGGTTGTTGAAGAAATCTTTTGGCAACGAGACGAGCTTTGTATTTTTCAATTGTGTTGTCGGGTTTGTATTTAATGCGAAATATCCATTTACATCCAATTATATTCATGGTGGGTTGGGGAGGGACAAGTGTCCAGGTGGCATTGTGTTGGAGAGCATCGAACTCAAGTTGCATAGCATCCCGCCATAGAGGGTCAATCAAAGCTTGTTTGACAGTTTTGGGTAGGCGAGAAGGGGAAGTAACAGTGGCCAAGGTGGCATATTTGGGGTTGGGAACACGAATGTTATGGGAGAGACGGGTTACATGGGGATGAGAGGGCGGTGAGGGAGGAGGAGGAGGAGGGGGAGAAGGTGGGGGAGCTGCAACGGGGGATTGTGCAGGGGAGGAGACAGGGGAGGAGGGAGGAGGCAGGGGAGGAGGCAGGGGAGTGAGCAGGGGAATGGGCAGGGGAATGAGGGGGAGACAGGTTACGGGGTGAGGTAGGGGGTGAGGGCGGAGGAGGAGCAGGGGCAGGGGGAGGTGGCAGAGCAGGTGAGGAGGTGGGGACGAGGGTGGATGACCAGTCACGGGTGGAGAGTGGGGGTGGTGTAGTGGAGGTGGTTGTGAGTCTTGGGTAGGGAAAGGTAGACTCAATGAATTTGACATGTCGGGAAACGTAGATTTTAGAGGTATTGGGTTCAAGACAATAGTAAGCACTTTGCGTTGGAGAATATCCGACGAAGATGCATGGGGTGGAACGCGGTTCCAATTTGTGGTGAGTATAGGGACGGAGCCAAGGGTAGCATAGACAACCGAAACATCGGAGTTTGGAGTAGTTGGGATTGAACCCAAAGAGTCGAGAAAACGGTGAGGAGTGTTGTAATGTGGGTGTTGGTAAGCGATTTATTAAGTATGTTGCTGTGGCAAAGGCGTGAGGCCAGTGAGTTGTGGGCATGTAGGCATGAGTGAGTAAGGAGAGACCAGTTTCAACAATATGACGGTGACGGCGTTCGGAGTACCCATTCAGTTCAGGCGTGTGGGGAGGAGTAGTAAGGTGGCTAATGCCGTTGGCTACAAGTGTGTGAGCAAGTTTAATATATTCACCACCATTGTCAAAGTATACTTGTAATATGGGTTGATTGAAATATTTTTCAACTAATGTGCGGAAGTGAATAAACATTTGTGTAGCATCGGATTTTAATTTCATGGGATAAAACCAAAGAAACTTGGTGAAATGATCAACAAAGATAATGTAGTATTTAAAACCGTCATAAGACATGATAGGAGAAGACCAAACATCGGAAAAAATCAAATCAAGTGGAGCATTAGAGCGAATTGTATTTTGATAAAAAAGCAAGTTTGTGGCTCTTGTGAATATCACAATAATTACATGAAGTAAAAGACGACGACATAATGTTTAAATTAAAATGACTACGAAGAAACTTTAAAATAGGAATGGCAGGATGACCAAGCTTGTGATGCCACTCGGTTGAAGGAGATACGTGACAAGCAAGGGCACGAGGAGCCGAGATACGACACTCATAGACACCGTCTTTAAGTTGACCTTGGAGGAGAATGCGACCCGAAATTTTGTCCTTTATAAAACAAAGAGAAGAGGAAAATTCACAAATAGTGTTATTATCTTGACAAAGTTTGGAAATTGAAATTATATTACGAGAGATGCGAGGTACGCAAAAAACGTTAGTGAAATTTAAAGACGAGGAATGAGAGATAGGAACGGTAAACGAACCTAGGTGAGTAATAGGTAGCGATGAGCCATCACCAATGAGAACTTCGTCACCACCGTCATATGGAGAGTGAAGATGCCCCACTATCAAGAAGATAGTTGGAGTCGGTGTGGGGCTGGGTTGACATGGGACCGGTGGTGGTAGTGTGGGCTTGAGGAAAGGGACGGGGTGATTGCCGATTTAGGGTACGAGAAGGTAGGTTAACAGTGGGATAATCATGTTTAAATTTATAGCAAAAGAATAGAACATGACCTTTAGCACCACAATATTGGCAAGAGCCTTTGAATGGAGGGTCTTGTTTGGGCTGGTTGGCATCAACCGTGGCATGACCAGGGACGGTGGGGGACCGGGTGTAGGTGGAGGCAGAGCGTGGGTTGTAGGAAGCAGCATGGACCGTGGCAGG
Organism: Heliosperma pusillum; assembly: GCA_022085475.1. Classification (NCBI taxonomy): domain Eukaryota; kingdom Viridiplantae; phylum Streptophyta; class Magnoliopsida; order Caryophyllales; family Caryophyllaceae; genus Heliosperma; species Heliosperma pusillum. The sequence continues at coordinate 47,847 of JAIUZE010024161.1, read as the reverse complement.
GAACGGAGCCGGAGATGTGGAGTGGTTGTTGATAAGCTCGAAGTTGAGTAGTTTTTCATGGAGTGATTCAAAGGAGATGGGTTCGTCACGAGCTTGGACGACATCGATGACGGATCGATAGGTATTGTATTCAAGACCTCGAATGATTTTGGCTATCAAGTCTTCATGGTCCATTGGTTTCCCAAGGACGGCTAATTTGTCAGCACATGCTTTAATGGTTTGCATATACTCGGTAATGCTTTGATTGGTTTTGCGAATGGAGTTGAGACGGTCTTTAATTTGAAGGATGTGAATCAATATGATACAAAGAGGTAGTATTTATACAAGATATGTTTCCTTGCTATACTAGGATACAATCTAGGAAATATAATATGTAACAATATATGGTAAACTAGATATTAACATAACTAATTTAAGATATGAACAATATAATAAGAAGATATTAAGAGATATCTTTAACAGTTTACATATTTAATTTATAGAAATACAACTTCTATTTACACAAGTACTTGGAGACAGGGGCCAACTCATGATTTTATATATGAGGTAGTGAAATTTTTATAACATTTTCTTTTGGTAGAAGAAACACAGATAAACATAATTTTTTTTTGTAATAATAAGTATTTTTTTCATACTGAAAAGAAAGATTGTTTTCGCGCTTATTTGAAATTGTTTATTGCGCCTGAGCCGAAGTCCTAGTACTTTAGCACTTCTGGTGACCGTTATATATGTGAACAACTCGTATACCATTGAGTGTTACTAATAAAAGTGTCACAACTTGTAATTTTTATAAAAATATACACCATTTGTCTCAATTATTTATTTGTTCACCTTTGATTGAAATATCAATTCACAAAGAATAAAATGAGCAAAAAAGTGATTGAAACAGAGGAGTAACAAGTAATAATTTGTAAAATAATGTAGCCGTATTCTCTTATATAATACTCCCTCCGATCCAGACCAATGGTAACACTTACCTTAAACGGACGATCCACACCACTGGTAACATACCTTATTTGGCCTACAACATTACTATGTTATCTTTATTCCCATTTGATATTTACACAAAATGTCATTACATGACCCACCTATCAACTTCACAATTAAACCCACAATTACATGTCTCACCTACTTTTCCCTTTTTACACTTCATTTTCCCACCTTTTCTTAAATACCCCCTTCTCCACCATGTTACCATTGGTGTGAATCGGAAGGAGTATATATAATACTATATGTGAAAAAAATGCTTCTTATAACTTATAAGGCTTGAATACGGATGTTTACGAGAAAGGGAATAAACCCTCAACTTTACCACTTACACACAGGCCACAGCTATCACGTTGCTAAAACTATGGTTTTACTCAAAATCTTACAATAATATAAAAAGGCTTGTTGAACCTCCATTGAAGTGACACGTGTCACGTCTCCATTTCTTGCCACATGTCACCTCTATAATTAACAAAAATAATAATAAAAACCTACATAATTATTGTACTTTAATTTCAATTTCTCTTGCCTTTTTGTATACCTTGATACAATAAAAAAAAAACTAAATTTTCAAATTAAATATCTCAATTGATTCCCATTATTACATATTCAGTACCAACTCTTTGTAATCTCTCTATACAATAACATAAAAAGGCTACATTGAGTAGCTAATAGAATGATACATGGCAAGGTACAATTCCATGTTAAATTAAAAATAATCTATACAGTATTATAAAAAGTCTAACTGAGCGATTGCTGAAGCCACTTTGATGTGGCGTCATTGGCATCTAACCAAACCTCCATATAGCTTACGTGAGTTTTGCACACTTTTCATATCCGCCTGAGGCTCCCACTAACTGAAGACTCTTCACCTTCTTTTAACATTAAAATGAACATTATCGCAACATTAATAGATTATAATCCATTTCATTTCGTGTAATTAATAATAACTACATTGAAGACGAAACAGTTGGCCTTATTATTTCTTTTCATTTAGGTATTGCAAACACAATGAGAATTCTCAAACTTCTCATTTATAAAAACCCATTTTACATCAATTCCTTTCTAATTTTTTTTTGCACTCCAAGCTTTGTATATCGTCCATCCTTTGATTTTTCTATAGCTTCCCTTTTATTTCTATGTGATTTGATTTGATCGCGATTTATAATATTACCTTAATTAAGTTTGTTATTAATTATTGTGGTGTTGGTATCTAGGCACTATTTTTATGATTTTATTACATATTTTCTCATCTTTCCTTTGTGTTTTCAGAGCTTCAATCTTTGGTACATGAAGGGCAAGTATAAAAGTTCGATTGAATTTAAGGTATAAGAATCTATTTGATAACTTAGAGTATTATGTAATAATTGTATTGATTATGCCTACCAAAAGTGGTGTAACATTACCTTTATTTTAAGCACTTCCACTGTTATTATTTTTTGCTACATGCCTATTTTTGTTGAGACTGACGGCTGACGCATGAGAAAAGAAGTCCTTGTGAGTAGTTGATTAAATTTTATAATTGAACCGTCATGTAATATTTACAGAGCGATGTCATGACATATTGTAAGTTTGCCATCGTTTTGAGCTTTATTTCTATATTCGTACAATAACAATGCAAAGTTTTAATGTAGTTTGTACCAAGAGTCCAATACAAGTGATTTTGGGGCTCTTCCTTGAATTAGATATGCCAGAAAACCTACATTTATAATGTGATAGAGCATGATTTTGGCCTCTTATAATCAGGACGATCCTGGTAGTTTAACTACACATTCGACAGTATATTATTAGTGTATTACCTCTCAATGCGAGTGTCGGTTATAAAATCAAATTGAGAATCATGACTAATATTGCTTTGTACTGCTTACAATTTTTAGACATCTTTCTGACAGATTCATAATGTGGAGTCGAAAATAATGTTTTGACGTCGAAAATGGAACTCGGACAAAGCATCTCACCCATTACTGTCGATGAAACCAAAAAATCAAAACAGAAACGTGCACCATAAACGAACCTGTGAATTTCACGGGCAATTAAACTAGTTATTCTCCAAATATATAGCCATTAGTACAGGGTTCCAAAAAGTCGTCTTTCTCATTTATTTTTCTGGGTTTGGGGTTGCAGCCATTTTCTAGCCACTTCCATTATGGGCCTGGGCTGTGCCTTTTTCTTCTCCAGGCACGGTGAGCAAGCACGACCCTCTTCCATCTATCTCTAGCTAAGTTTGAGCCAGCCCGACTCAATCCAACTTGGCTCTAAGCATGAAACGAGTTGGTTTAGGGCTTATGTTTTTAGGCTTGGACCGATGCGGAGGTGGCCCAAACCATGGCCAGGTCTATCTTAAAAGTATTAAGATATTATTTATAAATTAGTACACAAAAAATTAGTAACTTATTACAAAAGAAAAAAAAGGTTAAAATTTATCCACATTTTGCGATTTCTCGCTCTTAATATTATTATTTTAAAGAGGTTGATATGAAAATTTGTATAGTTTATAGTACATGTAAAAATAGAGATTTGCAAAAAAAAAAAATTATACAAGAGTATCAATTAGATTCTTGGGAGACGATATGACAAAGGTATAATGTGATAACCTAGTTTTTTTTGTTTTACGTATATGCGTGCATCAATAAAACAAACATCTTATTTTACGTGTCTTTTCAACAAATAAACTAAATATTATATAATAAATTATTATAAGACAAATACACATGATTTGAAAATTAATTCATGCCTTGGCTACCACTAATCAGTAAACGACCGAGGATTACTACTCCAATATAGATCAGAGGGGCAGACGCGGGATTTTTGATTTTCGGTGGCATAATAAAAATATCCCCTATTTTTAAAGCTAAGAAAAACAAAAAAAACAAAAAATATGTTACTTGTGGGAACAAACTCGAGCTACAACCGTTAGGCTTAAAATCCCTTGCACCTACCAGTGCACTAACATCATTACTTTGCAAGTTTGCATACAAGGAGAACTAACTGGTACACATACCTGGACTCTTTGGATCACATGAGGGCACGTTCCCACCCTTGCCCTTACCCAAATCCGCCCTTGATATAGACCTGATCGACAAAATTGATCCTGTCTGAATGACCTGACTCGAATAACACGATCCGAATTGAACCGACTCAAACGTTTATTGACTGGAACTGATATTTGTCCCTATATAACTTGGTACTTGATACTAAATGACCCAAGAATGGTCCTACTCGAATTGACTCTACCCAACCGACCAAATATGTTAAACTCGATCCGAATTGAACTCGAGCTGGTTGACCCGTTTGTCAGCTATATATATACTCCTAAACTCCCATACATGTTGGGCCGGATCTTACAATTTTGAGGTATCGTGCGATAAACTAACATGGGCCCCTTTTCTTAGAAAAACAAAAGTTTCCATGCATAAAACTTCAAAAATTAACGCCAAATTTCATTTTATAATGTTTTTTTCATTCTATATTATAAGAAAATTCAATTATTTTTTCAATTTATAGTTCTCATGATACTCATCTGATCATCTCAATGCTTAATATTAGTATATTACTAATCATTCAACTTATTTAGAGTAAAATTATATTGTTATCCGTGAATAATTTTCTCTCGATTTCAATTTTGAAAAACTAAATTCACAATGAATTAATCAAGAAACTCAAAAGTTCATGTGAGAAAACCCATGTTATAGGAATTACGAAGTATATTGTTTCATCATGAATTAATTACCATATGCAAGTTTCCGTTGTCTTAGGATAAAGCTACTCGATTTTTTACTCATTATTATAGTAGGCAAGTAAATTAGTTATTTTTTAATACTTAAATTAATACAAACCTTAATTAATCTGAATGGGGTTCATTTCAAAAAAATTTTGATCACGGGCCCCTTAGTCTTTGGGGCCAGGTGCAGCCGCTGGGCCAAATCCGGCCCTGCATACATGTTCATCCGGATCTCTACGTGACCTTTTCGGGAAACTTTTGCTTTTGTAACATGCGTTGGCTTGAGTTGGATCAATCCAAGAACATTACATTTTCTTAGAGGTAATAAAATCTAAGATTGGGTCAGACAATGACCTAGCTTGCATTAATTATTTTGGCTCACGAAGATGTTAATTAGCGGGTATTGAACTGGTTACCAAATCAAATCTTTGTAAATTTTGAAAAACGCATTTTTCGTGACAAGTTTACACGAAATGTTTATGAATAGCCCTAGATTACTTCTTGCCTTCTTGGTGCTGAAAATCCTTGGCTCGTAACCAACGAGTATACATGTATGTTTCTCATTCCATCAACTCTCCTATATGATCGTTCTATAACAAGGATTGATCTAATAGAATAATTGCCCAAAGTTTATATTTCAACTTTATTTTAATAATCCGCTATCTTACAATAAATAAAACATATTTATTACTGCAGGTTATCAATATAAAGATAAGGTCTGAAAATTAGTCTTAAGGTCTCCAAACTATCTTTATTTCAAATCAGATGCCAAATTCGTTATCCTTAGTCATTATTATATGTCTTAGAGATATTACAATACGAATTTAGAGATATTTTATTTCAATGCCTAGTTGTCCCGAAAAACGTGGATAATAACCTTGAAAATCAACGGTTTTCAGCGATATTCGGAAACCAAAAATATTTTTTTCCTAAAGCTATTTATAGACCCATTACGTCTATAAATAACAATTAGATGTTAGTATCCCTCTTTAAACAACGTAAAAACAGATAATATTTCTAGTTTCCTCTAATATAAACAAGGTCTGAAAAGTGTTCTTAAGGTCTCCAAAATATATTTATTTCAAATCAGATACCAATTTCGTTATCCTGAGTCATTATTATATGTCTTACAGATATTACAGTGCGAATTTGGAGACTTTTTTTTTCAAGGCACGGTTGTCGCGAAAACCGTGGATATTTTACCTTTAAAAATAAGCGGTTTTCAGCGATATTCGGAATCCAAAAATATATTTTCCCTTAAGGTATTTAAAGAACCCGTTACGTCTATAAATAGCAATTGAATGTTACTATCTCTCTTTAAAGAACGTAAAAACGGAGATTACTACTTGTTTCCTCTAATATAGACAAGGAATGAAAAGTGATCTTAAGGTCTTCAAAATACCTCTATTTTAAATCAGATGGCAATTTTGTATCTTGAGTCATTATTATATGTCTTAGAGATGTTATAATGCGAATTTAAGACATTTTATTTCAAGGTCCAATTGTTCCGAAAAACGTGGATAATAACCTTGAAAATCATCGGTTTTCAGCGATATTCGGTATCCAGAAATATTTTTTTCCTAAAGGTATTAATATATCCGTTACGTCTATAAATAGCAATTGGATGTTAGTATCTCTCTTTAGACAACGTAAAAACAGAGAATATTTCTAGTTTCCTTTAATATAGACAAGGTCTGAAAAGTGTTCTTAAGGTCTCCAAAATATCTTTATTTAAAATCAGATGCCAATTTCGTTATCCTTACTCATTATTATATCTCTAAGAGATATTACAGTGCGAATTTAGAGACTTTTTTTTTTCAAGGCCCAGTTGTGACAACCCTCGCGAATGCGGAAATATAAAACATGCAAGCATGTGAAGTAAAATGCGGAAATACGGTATTTTAAAAACTTTTATACATGCAAGATAGATAAAACGAGGAGTGTCAAAATATTACAAACTAAGTACGAAATATAACAAAGAGACGGAGCTTCTCAAAATGTTAACAAAGAACAAGTGTTTAGCAAACTAGCTAATTAACGACTAGAGGTTAATCTTCCAGGAACAACGCCCGCTAGCTCACACCCGAACCCAAAATAGCATAAGCAAAAAGCCATCCATGCAAGCAACCTGTTCATTCATGAAAAACATGAACGCCACAATCAGTGGGGAGTAACTCCGGGTTCTCCCAGCCATATCACATCAAACGTACATATAAGGGAATACAAAAGTAAAATCATGCATATATAGATATACAAGTGAGATACGATAAGAATAGATAGGCAATTCGATAAATAATGATAAGAGCATATGGAATACAAATCCGAATCCATCATGTTATTCAAAGACTCGGGGAAGACACTCTTAGGCAACCGAATACGCTCACTAGGGCTTACATCTCACCGTTAGCGGTATAAGTTTGATAAGATTGAGACTCGACAAACAAACCATGCCAAGTCATGCAATTACCATGAATAAATCCATCATGTTATCATCCATTCAACAACCCAATACATAGACGGTGCCCAATCATGCAATGACCATGAATAATATCATGAAATCACGCATTCAAGAACGACGACACAAGACGACAGCTCTCACGGTAAATGAAACGCACTAGCACCATTGTACATGGCAAGTATGATTAAAAGGCATCCACGGGATAAAGCATTTCCCTGAACGCATACACGATGCTACATTTCGTATATGTAAACTAATTTCCTCCTGGTAGGAACGATAATTAAACGGCTCCTAATCTAAACCTGGCCAGATTCTCGGAATCACATTTTCCGATTCGACATGCGTTAAAGCGTTTCGCATCCAAGACTCGGTCAATCAATAGACGCCGAGTACCCCAAATTCGGTAGATCAATTCACGAAAGAGGCGGAAAAGAGCTCAAGCCTCATAACAAGCAGTACGCTACATGCAAATAACACCACCTCGCAAGTACACAACATTTGACGGCCGGGTCGATCAACGCAATGCGTTCAACTTCCAACAACGTCGTCGTATGCCCACTAACACATGCATTTAAGCAGTAGGATACCTCTCCGTTCCGACATTCCAGCCTGACGAACGGGAAGGTAGCCAAGGGAATGAGAGTACAAAGCACAAGACAAAACAGTGCTCAAACCGTAACATTTGTAAAACCGACTCAAAGGGGGACATACCAAAAACCGTCACAAAACATGTGATACAAGCGAAAGAAATATCATATATCCAAAACATGACTATTATAAGTCACTACGTAAAATTATACGATAAACGAATCATGCGAACTAATATGAATTACGAGTTTTAGAGATTTTATAAGAAAAATACAGCCGTGTTCCAGGCCGGTGTGGAGGGAGGCGGCCGGTACCCCGGCTCGGAGCACAACTACACACAAAACACAAGTTTGGAAACTAACTAAAACAATGGTCCACTTCAAACGGTCATAACTAGAGTTCTAGATATGGGAATGCAGAAATTCCAAGTCGAGGTGATAGTTTATCCTCTTACGGTTCCAACGAGTGGTCACAAGCCCAAAACAAGCAAGTAACGAAGGAGATATGATCATTCTACGAAAAAGGGTCGGTGCAGTGAATTCTCAGCCGGGCACTGAACCGGCAGCCGGCCCTTCGGCCAGGACTACTTCCTACCCGAGAACAACATACACAAGTTCTATCATTTTCAATTCTCCTAATTCACTTCTAATAATTATCAACAATCAATATTCATCATCAACAATCATCAAATAACAACAATCATAAATCATAACATGATTCCTAAGCTTCTAATCATATTATAAATACGAATTCTAACATAGAAATCATATAAAACACGTAAATGATACCGAGTAACCCTTCACCGTTACCTTTACGCGTCTTTAATCGATTACTAAACCTTCCTAGTAGTCTCCACCTACAAATAGGTAATAAAAAGATGAATAAAATTCATCTTGAGAAAGACGGATAATTTAAAAAGCGAGAAAGACGGTAATTTTATTACCAATACGGATAGAGGAAGGTAAGAGGGAAAGAATGAGACGAACTTACGTGAATTCCAATAAGAAACGAAGGAGATACGGTGATTCAAAGATCGGAAAGTGTATGGAGGCAAGGATTTGGTTTGCTTAAGGATGAAGAAATGTGTTTGTGTTGAATGAGAAATAGGTTAAGGGTGGAGTATGAGATATTTATAAGGAAAAAGTCAAGGAAAGTCAAACTCGCCTTAAGACGGGATTCTCATGGAATCTCGCGGAAATTCCAAATACGAACTCGGAAATTCTAAATTCGACTCGGAACATAAAATTCTATATTAAAACATAAATTTGCTGAAACGTATCCGTAAAATATTTTCACTAGAAAAATAGGGTACATTTCCGGGTGTTACAATCACCCCTCCTTTTAAAAAGTTTCGTCCTCGAAACTTGAGAGTACAAAATAAAAGTATCAAGGACAAGAATCGGTTTTCAAAATTAATACTAAACTTCTATAAGGGAAACATCTATGAAACGAGGTTCATCTCGAAAACGTTTTAAAGAGAATTTTCATAAGTGTGAAACTTTACTTACGGATCTCAAGAATGCTCGTCGCGAACGAGAACTCTAATTATCCAAAATCAAATTAAAGTCGAAATAGTGAAATCGAATTTCAAAACAAACGTTAGTAAGTGTGGGACTAGTTATCAGACGTCTCCAATAACAAATGCAAACATCCAACCAAACGCAAAATCCAAATATAAAAGCAAAAGAAATCCATTTTCTCCAAAAAAGAGAGTACAAAATCCACCTTTAGACTTCTTTGAAAAGTTAATTTAGAAATACAATATGGAAATTCGAAGGTTCTCTCAAAGATAAAGTCAAAATAACACGACATTACACGTATATAGAGCGACTCGAACATAAAGTTCACAAATCACGATAACAAAATATATACAAAACACGCAAAAAACGAAACAAATCGAACTCTTAGGGATATGAAGAATCACGATGAAGTCGGCACGAAGATCTACAAGAACTCGATAGTACTAACTCTACTGATACTCTAATCCTCAAGAGAATGCAATTTACCCAATTTGCAACTCATCATTTTCAATCATCCGAATTCCTACAAAAATATTCCATAATCACGAAACTTCGAGTAACAAATCCCAATTATTCGAATCCAATTAGAATCTACTAAGGTCCATCGGCACGGAAGACTCCACAACTAACAATCCACATGAAAGATTTATTACGCACTCTAATCTTCTTAGTTTCATCAAAACTCTTACTAGAAACCACCAACAAAATATTTATCTATGGAAACATGATCGCTAACAACCACAAAGTAAAGGACTTACCATGAAATCCTTTAATCCAATTTACTTCAAACTCATTATCCTAAGTTTACAATAAACTTTCTCATCCTCGAAAATCAAAACACAATCCACGCAACAAAACATAATTATCTAAGATTCAACTAGCCTCATCCAAAGTCTCGCGACAAGGGAAAATCCACAATCCATTATCGGTTATAAGGATTCTTTAATACGCCATAACATCCTTAATTCGATCACTACTATGCTCGAAGCTCCAAATACAAATAGTCACATTAGCAAACTATGGAGGTTACTAATCCTCAAGATAATGGGTTCACCATTCTATCTCTATATTCCATAACAACTGAGCACTCACTATCCAAAGCTTGCAACGAACAATTCTCAATCTCAAACTATGATTACTTAACAATAAAAGAGAATTACTAATTCCAAACCACAAATGACCAATCACTTGTCAATCAGACAACCATTCAAATCATCTAATTCATCTAAAACTCAAAATGAATCGATTTTCATTTATGACAATACTCCTCAAACTTTGGGTACCAACTCAATTACCCTAAAACAAAGTCTCTTTTAGAATCCACCAATTAGAGACATCTAATTCCCAAATGATATCCCAAGCATCCGATATAATACTCAACAACAACGAATATCATCTCGCTCAACTTGATTCCCAAAATAGCACTACACTAGCAAGCTCAATAAATGAAGCCACCAAGAGAGTACAATACCACTAACAGATTCATCCTAAGGTTTAAATCCCAATCCTATTCATGATCAAAATCAACACGAAGCTAGTTAACAACCTAATCATCTCCCCAGAGGAAAGACAATGACACCAAGACATTGTAAACGATAGGAGATTTCGAGGGAAACACGAACGCGATAAGATCGGACGAAAATTAGAGGAACGCTATAGGCAGGGAGCCAAAAGCTAGATATTGGATAGATATAGCTATGAAGGTAGCCAAGCAAAGGAAGAGATAAGAGAAAACAATTTCCTATGAATCGGGCTTAGTAGGAACTTGCATGAAAGGAAATGGAAAGGGATAATGGTACGAGTAAAAGGTTTAAGGTTTAATCCACAAAATTCCCTTTTTAAACTCAGGGCGATAGCAAAGCAAATCATCTCAATAACAAAGGTCTCTTACAAGGGACCCTCGTACCACAAATCATCGTAGTAAGGTACACCTAGATTTAACAAATCGATTAAAACCCAATTCATCCATACTTTCATATCACACGGATTCCCAAATGCGGAATTGCAACTCAAGCATAATAACATTCTCTCAACTCCATAATTTGACATATTCCCAAAGGTTTCAAAAATCGAAGAACCAATAAGGAATTCTCCATACTAATCTCTTTTCAACTCCTACGGCCACAAGGTAGAACACCGAACAAAACGTCATTATCAACATCATATAGCCCACGAGTTCATTATTAACAAAGTACAACCTCAAGTCAAACATCATCATTAAAGTCCCAAGGTATTTCCATCATAGCTCACATCATCGAATCTCGCTCATATCTATAATCCTCAAGTAATATGGTTCAACTTACAACAAATCCTTACTACTTCAAACGAGTCTCCGATACCATAAGATAAGATCATATCTTTAAATCCAAGAACTATAGCCAAATGCTTTTCTACCAAGCCTATACTCACAAACACACAATAGGAAACCACAAGACGTCACTTAACCTCAAAAGCATTTTACCACTCAAGGCATCATTCAAACTCCTAAATTCAAAAGATTAAATCGCTAAAGGGTTAAGAAGTCTTAGTCAACTCATTCAACCTTACACCATCCAATATCATGAACTATTTACACATTAGTCATGGCAAGCATCAAGCATTAAAATCATCAAACTTATCTTACTACCTTTCCTTAGAGTTACAACCAATCATCAATATGGGGTGAATTTAGATCTACACCATTTTCCTCAAATCACAAATTCATTCTTACAACCACTAATATTCCACAAAGTTCAAAGTTCTTCCGACCAAGTATAATATACCACAAACAAAAGGGGTATGGCATCCACAAAAATGTTACAAGAGGAAGGTAAGGATACCAATGGTAAGATGGAGGAACTATCAAGAGTAATTTCCAAGAGGCAAACAAGATGGAAGAGAAAGAAGCACCTAGATAGAAGGAAAAGAGCATAATACAATAAGGACGAGAGAATTCATAGATGAAGAAGAAATACACTTCAATTAGGCTTGTAAATCTTCAAATTTTCGGTAGAGTATACTTCTTCTAGGTAACACAATGATCCACCTTAAGACGGTAGATATAAATAAACATAACATCACTCAACACAATCAACAAACAAGTTAGAACCTAACAAACATCAAGTACACGCACCAAAGACTACCAAGTAAATTCCTTAATTTCTACCCATCTCTCATTTATTATTTCAAGGTCAAGTAGTTTAAATTTAGGGTTCACGTGTGTGCGTCGGGAGCGATTAAGCTCTGATACCAACTGTGGACAACCCCGCGGATGGCGGAAATATAAAACATGTGCAAGAGTGTGACGTAAAACTGCGGAAATACGGATTTTAAAAAACTTTTATAAATGCAGATAGATTAAAAGAGGAGTGTGTCAAAAATATTACAAACTAAGTACGGAATTATAACAAAGGCGACGGACAGTCTCTCAAAATGTGAAACAAACGAACAAGTGTTTAGCAAACTAGCTAATTAACGACTAGAGGTGAATCTTCCAGGGACAACGCCCGCTAGCTCACACCCGAACCCAAAATAGCATAAGCAAAAAGCCATCCATGCAAGCAACCTGTTCATTCATGAAAAACATGAACGCCACAATCAGTGAGGAGTAACTCCGGGTTCTCCCAGCCATATCACATTAAACGTACATATAAGAAAATACAAAAGTAGAGCATGCATATATAGATATACATGTGAGTTACAATAAGAAAAGATAGGCAATCCAATATATAATGATAAGATAATGTGGAAATCAAATCCGAAACCATCATGTTATTCAAAGACTCGGAAAAGACACTCTTAGGCAACCGAATACGCTCACTAGGGCTTGCATCTCACCGTTAGCGGTATAAGTTTGATAAGATTGAGACTCGACAAACAAACCATGCCAAGTCATGCAATTACCATGAATAAATCCATCATGTTATCATCCATTCAAACAACCCAATACATAGACGGTGCCCAATCATGCAATGACCATGAACAATATCATGAAATCACGCATTCAAAGAACGACGACACATACGACATCTCTCACTGTAAATGAAACGCACTAGCATCGTGTACATGGCAAGTATGATTAAAAGGCATCCACGGGATCATATTTCCCTGAACTCATACGCGATGCTTACATTTCGCCTATGTAGACACATTTCCTCCTGGTAGGAACGATAAGGCTCCTAATCTAAACCTGGCCAGATTCTCGGAATCACAGTTTCCGATTCGATATGCGATCACGTTTCGCACCCAAGACTCGGGCTTAAATAATAATAAATGCCGAGTACCCACATTCTCGGTAGATCAATTCACGAAAGAGGCGGAAAACGAGCTCAAGCCACATAACATGCGGTACGCTACGGTACGCTACATGCAAATAACACCACCTCGCAAGTACACAACATTTGACGGCCGGGTCAATCAACGCATAGCGTTCAACTCCCAACAACGTCGTCGTATGCCCACTACACATGCAATTAAGCAGTAGGATACCTCTCCGTTCCGACATTCCAGCCTTACGAACGGGAAGGTAGCCAAGGAAATGAGAGTATAAAGCACAAGACAAAATAGTGCTCAAACCGTAACATTTGTAAAAATCGACTCAAAGTGGGACATAGCAAAAACCGTCACAAAACATGTGGTACAAGCGAAGGAAAATATCATATATCCAAAACATGAATCAATACATGATACCCAAGCATTAGACCAAGTTTAAGAAGTATAATAAATAAGAACCATAGATAACTCTCCAAAACAACAAGTTTGGAAACTAACTTAAACAAGGGTTCACTTCAAACTGTCATAACTAGAGTTCTATATATGGAAATGCAGAAATTCCAAGTCGAGGTGATAGCTTATCCTCTTACGGTTCCAACGAATGGTCACAAGCCCAAAACAAGCAAGTAACGAAGGAGATATGATCATTCTACGAAAAAGGGTCGGTGCTGTGAATTTGCACGAGTCCACCCGAGAACAACAACACCATTTCTATCATTTCCAATTTTCATAATTTACTTCTATAAACTAACAACAATCAATATTCATCATCAAAAATCATCAAATAACAACAATCATCATCCATAACATAATTCCTAAGCTTACAAATCATATTCTAAATACGAATTCTAACATATAAAGCATGTAAAACACGTAAATGATATCGAGTAACCCTTCACCGTTACCTTTACGCGTCTTTAATCGATTCTAAACCTTCCAAGTCTCAACCTACAAACAATTAGATAATAAAAGATGAATATCATTCACCTTGAGAAAGACGGATAATTTAAAAAGCGAGAAAGACGGTAATTTTATTACCAATACGGATAGAGGAAGCTAAGAGGGGAAGAATAAGACGAACTAACGCGAATTCCGACAAGAAACGAATGCGGTATGATGATTATAAGATCGGATCAAAGAGGGGTTTAGGTTTTGGTGATTTGATGAGGAAGAAGGAATGATTTTGGTGTTTGTGTTAATGAAATAGGTTAAGGAGTATGAGGGAGTATAAGTAAAGGGTGAGTCGGAATAGTCAACGAAAGTCATAGTCGACTTAAGACGGGATTCTCGTGGAATCTCGCGGAAATTCCAAATACGAACTCGGAAATTCTAAATTCGACTCGAAACATTAAATTCTAAATTAAAACTTAAATTTGCTGAAAATATTTCGTAAAATATTTCTACTAAAAAAATAGGGTACATTTCCGGGTGTTACAACCACACCTAATTTTCAGTTTTTTTCCTCTTTCGTCCTCCAAAACCACCTTCCTCAAGTCAAATCTAGTTTTTTTTGGTGAGATTTGTTTCAAATCCCGTGTCTTTAGGCTGGTGTGTAAATTTATGTGGTTGTTGGGGGAAGGAAGTGGTTGATGGTGGCGCTGGGAAAGAAAGCTGGTGGGCTGTCAGAGATGTGGGTGGAGCTACGGAGGTGGGCTTTCGGAGATGGGGGTTGGGCTGTGGTTGTGGGACTACGGGGGTGGGCTGTCGGAGACTGAGGGTCGGGAGAGTAAAGTGTTAGTTTCTTAAACTCAATGTTAGACACTTCTAATATCATAATATATTTAGTTTACTCTTAAACTAAGTAGATCTTATGCATGCATAACATTTAAAACAAAGTTAAGTAGAAACCATTTCCTTATATTGAATATGAACAATATGGGCACAATACTTGAACTCCTTTCAAATATTGTTCTTGAGCTTATATGATGAGGATGATCTTCCAAGTTTCAAATTAGAAACTCTCCAATTAGTTGCACCCAAGACAAGCCCCTTTATCTATATAATACTACACTAGTATATATATTGTATTAGCCCTTAACAATATATCAAATAACTCTTATTACTACACTAGTAATATTATGTGACAATTAGAACACAAGTTTATAATAAAAACTTCTTAAGTTTTATTAGTGTGAGAAGTTGTTTTCTTTGAGAGATAAGCATACTTTCTCATGTGAGAAATCTATCAATTAAAATAAGAGGAACAAGTCCTCTTGAAGATACAAGAGGACCGGCCACCCTACAAGCATGGGTAAGGGTGAGCTTTTGCTTTTGTTCTTAACAAAGCACTAGGTATGTAAGGCTATACGTTTAGGTCATGATGATGTTTCTATTTAACAATTAAATAAAAAACACCCAGTAACACACAAACTCACAATATTTTCGGCCCCCTTTAAAAATAAGGTGTCTATTTCAACTTTGTCAAATGTCAATTGTCATACAATGTGTCACATGTGACATGTAACATGTAATCTTTGCTTATAAATGTACATTTAACTAATTTAAATGCAATTTCATAACAAATAAATTAGACTTAACATTTTAAGTCACATTTTATAATTACATGTAAATAGAATAGGTCATCTCATATTTGCTTAATATAATCTACAACAATTTGTAATTATAATCGACCAATTTCACTTATCTCAAATGTATCATAAACATAATGCGTTCTTAGTAATATAACAATTAAATTACTAAAATGAATCTTATTTAATCATATTACAATAAGATATAATTCTCACTTACAATTTAAACTTGGTTCAGTTTAAGGGATTAATTAATCTGTATCGATATACAATTAATTAATGTACATGATTAGGGGATTGTCCTTTAGGCGTGACCTCAAAAGATCAACTGATCACCACCGTCATACGACAGTAACGTCAAACTCAATTGAGCTAATCGTTACCGATTTATGTTGACCAGTTGACTATAATATTCATCATCCCTTTGTATTCTTATTATTGAGATTTAATTATATGATCGCACTATTGTTGAAGACATTTACTCCCTTGAAGAGCCTTCTTAGGCTTGCTTGTCCTCCCAACATTTACTCCCAAAATTTTGACAATTCAAAATGAGACCTAGCTTCCATAGGTTTTCAATCATGGGTAGCTACCTTAGCTTCCCTTGAAGAGCCTTCTTAGGCTTGCTTGTCCTTGCTTTTATCCTTGCTAGGATGCACTAATTACAATTAAATAGGGTAAAAATCACAGCTCGTATCTATATACCAAAATTGAGATCATAACATAAACAATAGGGAAAAATATTTACCTACTGGAACAACCTTTCCAGTTTTAAGATCTCCAAGAACAACCTTTCAATGCCCTACGCCAATACAATAATGGCATTTTTTCTCATTGGAGGCACCCTTCTTGGTCTTGGGTGAGCTATTCTCAATAGCTTTTCCCTTGCCCTTGTAGGTGGAGGGCTTCTTCCCTTTACTACCACTTTTCTTGAACTTCCCCTTGCCACTTTTATTAATATGGAGCACATCCTTGGAAGTGCTAATGTAACACCCGCAAATGTACCCTATTTTTTTATAGTAAAAATATTATACGGATACTTTTCAGCGAAATTTAGTTTTAGTTTAGAATTAAATTTCCCGTGTCGAATTTAGAATTTCCGAGTTCGTATTTGGATTTTACGCGAGATTTCAAGTGAATCACGTCTTAAGGCGTCTTTGACTTTTCTTGACTTTTTCCACTCACTCTCTACTTATACTAACCCTAACCTAATTCTTCCTCACAACTCAACTCCTTCTTCCTCACTAAGAAACCCCCAAAAGCTTAGTTTCCATTTTGATCCGTCTTAGAATCGTCATAACTCTTTCATTTCTCGCTCAAATTCACGTAAGTTCGTCTTATTCTTCCCCTCTCATCTTCCTCTATCCGTATTGGTAATAAAATGACCGTCTTTCTCGCTTTTCAATTTATCCGTCTTTCTCAAAGGTGAATTATATTCATCTTTTATTTTCTAATTGTAGGTGGTGACCTCCAAGACCTCGACAAAGACTACTAACTACTTGATAGAAGAGGACCTCGACGAGGATTGAAGACGCGAAAAGGTAACGGTGAAGGGTTACTCGATATCATTACGTGTTTTAATGTGTTTTCTATGTTAGTGATCGTATTTAGAATAGGATTAGTAATCATAGGAATTGTGTTGTTGATGATGGATGTTGTTAGTTGTTAATTGATATGAGAATTGATGGTTTGTGATGATAAATGGGGATTTTTGTTGTTGATAACATGTTAGGATTTGATCGTGCCTGAGTCCAGCGAAGGCACTGGCAGCGTCGTCCGGCGCTGGCAGCGTTGCTTGCTGCCAGTTTTCCCAAGTCGACTGCAGTTTTCTTGCACTCACCCCTTTTCGTAAAAGGATCATATCTCCTTCGTAACTTGCTTTTTTTGGGCTTGTGACATCCCGTTGGAACCGTAAGAGGATAAGCTATCACCTCCATTTGGAATTTATGCATTTAGATGTCTTGAACTCTAGTTATGACCATTTGAAGTGGACCCTTGTTTTAGTTGGGTTCCAAACAACGTTGTTTTGGAGAGGGGATCTATGTTTCTTATTCATTATGCTTCATAAACTTGTTCTAATGCTTATGTATCATGTATTGATTCATTTTTATCATAGTTAGGTTTATATAAATCCCCATTCTCATTTGTTTTGTGACGGTTTTTGGTATGTTCCCACTTTGAGTCGGTTTGTACAAATGTTACGGTTTGAGCACTATTTTGTCTTGTGCTTTGTATTCTCATTCCCTTGGCTACCTTCCCGTTCGTAAGGCTGGAATGTCGGAACGGAGAGGTATCCTACTGCTTAAATGCATGTGTTAGTGGGCGTACGACGACGTTGTTGGGAGTTGAACGCTATGCCTTGATCGACCCGGCCGTCAAATGTTGTGTACTTGCGAGGTGGTGTTATTTGCATGTAACGTACCGCTTGTTATGAGGCTTGAGCTCTTTTCCGCCTCTTTCGTGAATGTCGACCGAATTTGGGGTACTCGGCGTCTTTGATTGACCGAGTCTTGGATGCAAAATGTTATCGCATGGTCCGACCTGGAAAAGTGCGATTCCATGAGTCCCCTGGCCAGATTTAGACTATGACCGTATATTATCTTTCGTCCTACAGGAGAATTAGCCACATATACGAAAGGACTTGAATCGTGTATGCGTTCAGGAAATGCTTATCTCTGGATGCCTTTTACTCAACTTCCACTGTACACCACGGTGGTAGTGTGCGTTTCAATTTACCGTGAGAGATTCGTCATTGTGTCTGTGTGTTTGGATGTATGATTAATGAAATATTTAATATTGATCATTGAGAATGACTTGGCATGGTTTGTTTGTCGAGTCTCAATCTTATCAAACTTATACCGCTAACGGTGAGATTCAAGCCCTAGTGAGCGTATTCGGTTGCCTAAGAGTGTCTTCCCCGAGTCTATCTATAGCATGATGGTTACGGATTGTACTTCATATGCTCTTTTCATTATATATTGAATTGCCTATCTATCCTTATCGTATTTCACATGTATATCTATATATGCATGCTTCTACTTTTGTATTTCCTTTTATGTACGTGTAATGTGATATGGCTGGGAGAACCCGGAGTTACTCCCCACTGACTGTGGCGTTCATGTTTTTCATGGATGAACAGGTTGCTTGATTGGATGGCATTTTGCTTGGTATTTTGGGTTCGGGTGTGAGCTAGCGGGCGTTGTCCCTGGATGAAACACCTCTAAACGTTCATTAGCTAGATGCTAAATAACTTTGTCTTTTGTTGACACTTTGAGAGACTACGTCTCTTGTAGTATTTTATATTTGGTTTGTTATTACTGACATTCCTCGTATTTCTATCTTGCATGAATAAAGGTTTTTAAAATATCGTATTTTCCGCTTTATAAATCACATGCTTGTTATGTTTTATTTCCGCATTCGCAAGGGTTGTCACAGCTAACATTTAGCCCATGTCTCTCTCGGCTTGCACAAGCATCTTGTGCAATTCATGAAGAGAGGTTTTTCATGTTATGCATATTGTAGTTTACCCTAAACTTCACATATGCTTTGATTTTCCCCAAGGAATGTTAGACTCGGTCGATAACGAGTTGTTCGGGAATGGTCACCCCTTGCAATTTAAGAGTCTCAACATGCTCAATCAATTTGAGTACATGAGGGCTAACTTTTGGTCCTCTTTTAGGTTCATGTTGAATAATGTGGAAGTCGTCTCATATTTTAAGATCATAGGAGCTTGTGAAAAACATGGCCACAAGCTTGACATAGATCTCATAGGCCGTGCTCATCTTATGGCACTCCCTTGAAGATCGGCCTCCATCGAGAAGATCAAAATTTTTTTGATGGTGGCGGACTCTTTGTGGTAAGCCTCATAGGTTCGCCTTGCGGCGGGGGTTGACTTTTCATTAGGTGTTTCGGGAGAGGCTTTGGTAAGATAACGAAACTTGTCGTCACCCTCCGCGGCCAAACGGAGTTGCATATCCCAATCGGTAAAATTAGCGCCATTTTTGTCTAACTTGCATCGATCCATGAAGGATCGAAGCCATGAGATATTTGTGAGAATTGGAGCATAGGTGGTGGTGGACGAATTAGCATTTCCCATTGAGAATAAACAATTAGAACTACAAATTTTAAAGACATAAAGGAAATGTCAACATTTATCATTTTAAATACTTGTAAACATTTTAAACAAGTTTTAACATTTAAATAGTGACCTCTACCCAACTATTATAAATGATTCCGAGATCCAAATTCATATCAACTTGGGCACGGTAAGCCGATTCATCCCTCATTAACATAATTCGGTGGATTAACTCTTTAATCGATTCTACATTAGAACTCTCTGTCGATAATATTACTTTAATAATTATCTTAAGCCCGGAACACATGCGGCTACGGTCGCAAATACTTCCGTTGAGCTCAATCCAAATTTCAAAATAATAACCTTTATTACCCCACTTACCCAACATAACAAGTTTAGCACCCCGGTGAGCCGAGCCTACTTCCTTGCGAACTTGGGATTCATGGGTTCTATGATTTGGTAAGGCTTGATCTCAATTATTTATCATGAGAGGTCATGTCAATTTATTATCTATCTCGTTTAAGTGAACTCAATCGATTAATTAACGATAATTTTAATTGACACGGTCGAATACTCGATGAAATATGCATGTCATGTTATGGTGATTTGGCAATGCATGCAAACATACTAAATAAAATGCAAGCATATAAAAAAAACTCCTGGTATGGTCTTTCCTAGAATAAAAAATCATATATTCTATCACAAATTCGGAAACCAACTCCTTTGGTCCCTTGAACTTCATAAGCACGCCTCCCAAGGTCACCGTCACTCTGTCGAAACTCCTTTCCGAATGGCACCGTCTTTGGGAAACTCCGGTTTTATAATTAGTTACAAAATAAATAATAAAATTACAATAATTTTCTATTATACATTTGTAAAAATAAAATAATACAATAAAAGTGATACGAGATCACATTAAATTACAACCGAATCAATATTCCCATACATTTCGGGCAATATCGATTAAAACTAAGGCCATACTAAGATAAAATTACATAATTCCAAATTACATAAACCAAAATAAGACATTCATAAATTGAAAATATGACACTCATAAGTAAAAATGCAGCATTATAATATGTATAAAACATGCTCATGTTAAATGCCAAATCGCCCTATATTACGGTTTATATCGTATATAACCCGGTTTTACGGAAATGCGTGATAATAACACTTTAAAATCACCAAACAATACTTAAATCATATTTAAGTCCATCCCAACTGATTTAGGACTCAAAAATTAGTCATCACTCAATTTTTGACAGTAATTCAACTTGTTATTTAATTGCTCATAATTAGACTTTTAAAATCATATTTTAATCAAATAAATCCAAATTTAATTACAATAATTTCAAAATTTGAATTTTAAATTTTTTGTACATTCTGGAACATTTCCATGACACTCATAATGTCAAAAATCATGGTTAAAAATTTTGAATCGTTTTTGAGAAAAATTGGTTGCGCTTTATCGGTTTTATCAAATAAAATACATAGAGCATGCGAAAATTAATCTTATTAAATTTTAAACTTTAGATCTGAAATGTGGGACATATATGCAACCAGGAACAATTTTCTCTTGACATGAAATTTATTTTAGCTATATTTGCTAAATTAGTCACTATTTATGCCATTTTTACATTAAAAATTCATAAATCATGCTAGACAAATCAAATTAGTTTAAACTTTTCTAATCTAATAGGAAAATATGCATCTGACAACATACTAACAGTTTATAGTGAGATTCAAAGCGGAAGTGTTTTTAACCATTTGACATTTATTTATTTCATTATATCATATAAAAATCATAAATCATACGAAGTAAGTCCACTTCACACGAAATTTTACATAAAGTAAGTAAAATGCATGTGTGATATTGTGTCAACATGTCAAGGTCAGAAGATAAGTCTAACTAGTTTTAGCATTTTAAACATCATTTTACTCATTAAAATGTAATAAAAACACTAAAAATCATATTTGAGCAATATTAATTTCCATAAATCATCAAAATGACCTAAAATCATATTAGGACCAGAATATATTGACATGAAAATAACTTTGTGATTTTATCTTATAAAACAAAAATTACTAGTTTTCTTTAAGTTACAATAACTCGAAAAAAACTAAAAATCGATTATGCATGCAACAACCTTGGCTTTTGATACCGCTTGTTAGTTTCTTAAACTCAATGTTAGACACTTCTAATATCATAATACATTTAGTTTACTCTTAAACTAAGTAGATCTTATGCATGCATAACATTTAAAACAAAGTTAAGAAGAAACCATTTCCTTATATTGAATATGAACAATATGGGCACAATACTTAAACTCCTTTCAAGTATTGTTCTTGAGCTTATATGATGAGGATGATGTTTCAAGTTTTAAATTAGAAACTCTCCAATTAGTTGCACCCAAGACAAGCCCCTTTATCTATATAATACTACACTAGTATATATATTGTAGTAGCCCTTAACAATATATCAAATAACTCTTATTACTACACTAGTAATATTATGTGACAATTAGAATTCAAGTTTATAATAAAAATTTCTTAAGTTTTCTTAGTGTGAGAAGTTGTTTTCTTTGAAAGATAAGCATACTTTCTCATGTGAGAAATCTATCAATTAAAATAAGAGGAACAAGTCCTCTTAAAGTGGCAAGAGGACCGGCCACCATACAAGCATGGGTAAGGGTGAGCTTTTGCTTTTGTTATTAACAAAGCACTAGGTATGTAAGGCTATACCTTTAGGTCATGAAGATGTTTCTATTTAACAATTAAATAAAAAACACCCACTAACACATAAACTCACAATATTTTCGGCCCCCTTTAAAAATAAGGTGTCCATTTTAACTTTATCAAATGTCAATTGTCATACAATGTGTCACATGTGACATGTAACATGTAATCTTTGCTTATAAATGTACATTTAACTAATTTAAATGCAATTTCATAACAAATAAATTAGACTTAACATTTTAAGTCACATTTTATAATTACATGTAAATAGAATAGGTCATCTCATATTTGGTTAATATAATCTACAACAATTTGTAATTATAATCGACCAATTTCACTTATCTCAAATGTTTCATAAACATAATGCATTCTGAGTAATATAACAATTAAATTACTAAAATGAATCTTATTTAATCATATTACAATAAGATATAATTCTCACTTACAATTTAAACTTGGTTCAGTTTAAGGGATTAATTAATCTGTATCGCTATACAATTAATTAATGTACATGATTAGGGGATTGTCCTTTAGGTGTGACCTCAAGGGATCAACTGATCACCACCGTCATACGACAGTTACGTCAAACTCAATTGAGCCAATCATGACCGATCTATGTTGACCAGTTGACTATAATATTCATCATTCCTTTGTATTCTTATTATTGAGATTTAATTATATGATCGCACTATTGTTGAGGACATTTACTCGAACATAAAGTGACGTCGTCTTTGACTAAAGGTACACACTTTAAGTATAAAAGTTACATAAAAGTCCGCCATTATATCCAATTGACAAAATAATATCCTTTTAGGTCTCAATTCTGAATCAAATGTCGTTATTTCAAAGACCCCTCACAAATGAACCACATTGTTCATCTTCGGGGCTAAATCCATCATCATTACCAATTGTCGAATCAATGTCTACATTGGTTTAAGATCCATGTCTAATATCGTATTGTTACGGCCTTCACAAGCGGATCACATTGTTCATTTTTTAGTCTAAGTTATGTCATTAAGCCTAAATAATCCATGTCAAGTTGGTTTGGGTCTAAGACCCAAACATATTTTATGAAGTCTTATACAAATGTATTAAATCGCATTCTTTTTAAAACACTATGGTCAGATTTACGTTAGTATATGTTTTTATTCACAAACTAATATCTTTTTTAATTAAAATGAAGAGAGTGCGCACAACGAGAGGAAGTCACAACTGAGCCGTCTATGTAGATCATGACTCCTCATTTTGGCATATTTTTTAGGGTCTTTTATCGTTGTCTATTACGTTCTAAGAGCGATCCTTAAACAATGATAAATTGTGTCGTTATTTTGAACAATGTATATAGATAGAGTAGTATTTTAATTTATTTCAAGAGTCGGATTTGTGACGATGAGATGCCTAGTTTGTTATAGCTTGACTCCCTTAAAACGACTCCCCTTTCCTCCAAGCCATGTTTTTTTTTCTTATGTTGTAATTAATGAACCCATATGTTAAACCACTTTGACAAATTAGTAAAACATGCATTAAACAACGTAGCAAAACTTCACATGTTAGGGGTTTAAAAACGATGTTAGCATCTCATATCGCAGTAGCTACGACCGTGCTTGAAATCCAATACTTTTGTAATTAGAGGCTGTTATTGAAACGGACGGGGTTGGATGCTCGATTAAAGGACTTACCATCACATATCTTCACCCCATACTCAAAATATGTGGTTTCCGGATGTATGATTCCATAGGTTACAAGAGTCATTCAATCGAGTGGTATAGGGAACAACTCTCTATCTTTAATCACTTAAAGTTGACTAGCTTTGTGCTCTGTGATGGAGATTTTAAAGTTGACTTAAATGGTTTCAAGTTCCCATAAAACTTGGTGACGACTTTATTTTGATTTTATTTGATTCGTTTTGAACCTCGAGTGGAATGCCACTTGAATCTGACCCCGTGAGCGATGTCCATCCTATGTTTTATTTGATTCGGAGTGACACATTCATTTATACTTATTATCCATGCATCAAAATATATGATGAGGTAGTAATACCCCAGGGAAAGTCCCTACCGTGTACTACAAGGTATAAAGATGTGACTGTAATTATAGGCGTGGTTGATTTGTTTGTTGATTTAATAGATTTTTCTTTAAATAGTTTTGAGGTCATATTGGGATTGGATTGGTTGAGTTGATACAAAACCAAAATAAACTGTCAAAATAAAGTGCCATTGAAAGGACCCAAGGGTATGAGAGTTTCCTATAGAGGATTAGTAATTAAACCAGAAGTCAAGCTGATAGCACTAATCACTTTGAAAGTTTGTTTAAGGAAGAAAGATAAATTATCTTGTGTCATGTGAGAGATATGCGACTTAAGGAACAAAAAGCTATGGATATTCTGGTTGTTAATGAATTTCAGGATATTTTTATAGAGGATAGTCGATGATTACGTTCCAAGAGAGAAAGGTATTTAATTCAGGATCAGGGCTTATATCCAAGGCACCTCACTAGATGAGACCAAAGAAGTTTCAGGAGTTAAAGAAACCGTTGGAGGAGTTGTTAGAAAGGGTGTATATTAGTCTGAGTGTCCCTTCTTGGGTGCACCGTTATTGTTTCTGAGAAGAAAGATGGGAGTATGAGATTGTGCATAGATTACCATAAATCGAATAATGTGACGAATGAGAATAGGTTCCAATTGTCTTTAAAACCCCTCACTTACCCAGGAGCCTAGCAAGACCTTCCCAAGTAAGGAGGTGATACAGTTTTATTTGTTTATTACCTCGTGAGTGTACGATGTGGTCGTTGTTTATTGCGAGGGTCGAATCCCAAGGGACGGAATTATGGCTCTAAGACGGTTTAGATAGACTCTAGTTTAATTCTAGCTAGAAGCAAGGTGATTGTGATTAACGATAACTAAGACTAAGAAATAAAAGCAAGAACTTTAATGGACAGACTAAGGTACCCAGGTTCACTAATGTAGGTCAGGGTTGATTCTGGTAGGGACTAAGGTTGATCTATTGGTGAGTTAAGGTAGTCTCCACCTTTCGGGGTAAGACAATACCTAGGTAAGTCTCCACCTCTCTGTGTGAAACGGACCCTAGCCTAAGGTTGTGTTGGGTTCTCACCCTAACCTCCCTTTAAACATATAATAAACACACACAACGCAATAATAGTCCAAGCTGTCCCTCAAACTAGAAAATGGATATAGATTAACTTAAATTACTCATTCAAGCATTTGATCAAACATCTTGTGTGCACAAAACAAAGATACTACCAAAAGTCTTAATCTTTATGCCAAATACCACAATCAAACCAGGAACCTGCATAATTTCCCCCCCATCTACCTTAGTAATACACTACTCATTCATATTAATAAGAACAAACATTAAAAGATGAAGACTTTAACATAAAACAAGTAAGAAAAGACAAGTTCAAGACTGTAAACTAATTAAGCAAGCACAAAATGTAATTAAAAGACAAGTAAATGAAATAAGATGAGAATTATTCCAAATATGTATGAAAGTTGCAAACTTAGATTAACAAAATAGAAGAAGAGTCTCCTCAACTCTTCAAATTACAACCCAAATATGAAATAATTATGACTACTTAGGGAAGATTAAAGTACTAATTATGAAATATTACTAGCTAAGTACTAGGGTTCTCTATATAAGGTAGTGTGTCAAAAATGGGTTAAGGATGAGGTATATATAGTATCCCCTAGATTAGGTCTCAAAAGAGAGAAAATAAACAAATTGAGGCACAAGAGGCTTCGGGCCGGCCAACCGGATACTGATCGGCCGATCGGCACCGAGCCTGGGTCACAATTGCTGCGAAGTTCCAAAAAATGGCATAGTGTGCCTCCCTGCTGGTTGACCGCCTTCCGGCCAGCCGGTAGGGGCTCATTTCCATCTCCTTTGTCCCGTTTGTAAGGTGGTGTGGCGCCCGGCCGGCCGGCCGGCAGGGAGGTCTTCTCAAGTCTTCCTCTTTCAACTTCAAGTGGACGACGGGTGTGGCTTCCGGTCAGGCGGCCGTCGGTGGCCAGGCTGGCACCGAGTCCTAACATGCTCCCTTTTGTAATTATTCTATATGAGGGGGTGTGCTCCCCGGCCGGTGGTCCGGCTGGCTGGGGGCCCCTTCCTCCTCTTTTCTTCTCTTCTTTCTTCTATTCTTTATGTTATGCGACGGTTTTCCGCTCTTACTTTTGTCTTGCCTTTTCCTTGACCTATTTCCTACAAGATGAGATGAGAGTTTATAATGTGGGATTGCACGGAATAAGGGGTAAAATGCTATGAAACCGACACCAAAACCGCGTCAAATAGAATCACAATGCATGAGAATAAAGAGGGGAAGCAGTATAAATTAATCGTATATTAGGGGGTGTGTTACATCTCGGTTTCACGAGGTAGTACATATCAAATAAGCAATCTCAAAACAATTTAAGTACTTATTAAGTGATGAAAGTATAAAACAATACCAAATGTAGATACAACTAATTCGACTCCAACAATAGGTTAAAATGTGACATTCTAAACTCATATTTCTAAGACACAACTAGCAAATCCGAGTCCATGCCTGTGCCTCCAACCTGCCGCACATATCGTCATCAACATCTACTAAGCAACTACTCACCATTAGTTGGAAATATAAAATGGATCACGCTAGTTTAAAAACAATAAAAAGGCCAGTCACATGTATACAAACAACATCAATCAATATTACAATACTATGCCATCAAAAAGTACATCACAAATTATCAACCATTACCACCACCATCAACCTCTGCGGTTTCATCACCAAGCACACTGCCACGCCCAACCTCCGCGTGTCATGAACAAGCACACCGCCACACACATGACATTCATGGTACCCACCGCAGCAGGTCACCCCAAGGTCTTCAAGCTATACACCATGCGCACAACTTCTTTATGCCGGGTGGGATTAGAAGTCAACAACTCCATTGAAAAGTATTCAATTTTGAAATAGAGTAGAAGAGTGAATGATCAATTCATAACTTGTTGGTGGTTATTACTTGGTCCAAGAATTAATGTCATATTTGTTTTACATTTACAATTAACTATTTTGTCTTTATTATTCCTTTCATTTTATCGTAGTTTTCGTAGACTTAAAAAAATCTACATATCAAAACCCCTCAACTGGTTACTTGTTTTGGCACACATTTAATAAACAAAACACCTTACTTGTAGGATCGACTTCTACTTTCACTTACTATTAGTTTGCGTTTGTAGTTGTTAAAAATACTAATTTGGAGACTCACAACAAGTCTAGCTAAATTTTGGCGCCATTGCCGGGGAAGACTATTGTTTGTTTATTTGTGCAATTGTATATTTATTTTTACTTTAGTTTTGGTGTTTGGGTATATGCCGGACACACGTTCTACTAATAAGAAGTTGTTAGATTTTGATTCAGAATTGGAGAAAACTCTTTTTCAAATTAGAAGGGAGATAAGGAGAACCCTTCAATTCAACAAACAAGACAAGAAAGAGGAGAAAGAAAAGATCAACATGGCAAGAGAAACTAGGACTTTGAGGGAGCTCACCGCTCCCGATTTTTCCTGCAATACGTTTCCGGATTTGGATGAAGGTATCACATTTGAGTTGTTGAAGTCAGGTTTAATCCACTTATTACCCTCATTCCATGGGTTAAGTGGTGAGTATCCAAACAAACATTTATCGGCATTTCATGTGGTATGCACTACCATGAAACCGAATAGTGTCACCGAAGAGCAAATCAAGTTGACGATTTATATGATATGTAATTAATTATTTGATCTTATAGATTAAATTAAACCAATTAATTAATCAAAGTAAGTACTAGTAATGAAATAACGAAAAGTAAAGATAGGCACACGTGATTTTTGAAGTGGTTCAGTTTCACAAGTTGAAACCTACGTTCACTATTCTCGATTAATAATCTTTAGTACCTTTCTCCGGATTACAAAAATTATCAACCCACTCGTAAAATCAGCTATGATTATAACTCAAGGTGAGTATCGCTAAATACTCTATACTATCTTACGTTGATAAGAAAGTACAATATAACTCACAAGGGTTCTCGTTAAAGAATAAGTCAGATTATGTGATATACTATTATCCAATAACGTATTTCACGTGAGCGATTGACAAAGAAGATGCACGACTATTCTGAAAAACAAACACCAAAAATAATAAATATTTTGCTCAAAGTTTGTTTAAAAACGATTTGTAAAAAATCTCTCAATGTGTATATCAAAGTCGTTGTGTATGATTGAGATGGAAGGAATATTTATAATAGATGCTATAACTTTGAACTTTAGTATGTAAAGTTATAAGTGAGTCATAACTTTACAAACATAAAATCACTCAAATGGAATAGTTACCGAATGACGACCTATACTATCTAATCTTCACAAAGATCTTCAGCATACGGATCATCTCTTCATCTTGATCACAAAGACTCTCCGTCTTGAGTCTTGTGTTATTTGAGGTAGATCTTGCTTGAATTATTTCTTTAAAGTTATAACCAAGGTAGGTATAACTTTCCATATGAACTTCCAAAGTTATTCCTGAAGTTCCTATAACTTTGTCTCACAGAACTTGTCAAAGTCATGCCTTAAGCTCCTATTACTTTGATCTTCTTTCTTGTAAATGTTGTTAGCTATGATAAGACTAAAACACACAATTACATGCATATGATATATCAAGTAAAGCACATTATCAAGTAAACACATGTCATTATCAAAACTATAAAATAGGTCCAACAAATTCCCCCTTTTTGATGATGACAAGTCTCTTATGATTTCTCTTAACATTGTGACTAAGTATGGTTCCCCCTCAACAAAATACTGCGAAAGTTATAGCAACGTTGATCGCAAGAAAATAACAACTTTGCCAAAGTTATAACTTGAAAGACTTTAAGAGATAAGGAGTCTTGACAAGGAGCAAGCTTAAGCAAAGACTCAAATCATATCATTTCTTCCCCCGCTTGGTATCATTGAAAAGACAAGATCAAGGATATAAAATGACAAGAATAACATACTCCAAGGCAAGAAATAGATATGCAAAATACGCAATACAAAACGATTCATATAAAGCAAAATCAAATAATAAATGTTAATTTAAAACTACAAACCACAATGAAAAGTGTTAGTGCCAATGAGCCGAATAGGATAGTGTATAAAGCCAAAATGAGCCGAATGGAATAAGTAGTTTAAAGATAAACAAGGTAAGACTATAAAATCAAGGCAAATCGGGTTGGCGAATGATGTTGGGGTCAATGTAATCGGGTCGGGTACGGTACTCAAGAGTAGAAAGGCGATCAAAGCACTCCTTCACGTGATTAGCTTGGTCGGCGAGGCATGAATCAAAGTTCCGAAACTTCATAGATAATGCCTCCGTCGCATCATAGATGGTGTGCATCCCATCGTGCATATCCGAACCACTCTTCACCAATCCACCTCCTTGGCTAACCAAGAATTGCATCCGATCTTGTTGCCTAAACATCTCTTTTTGAATATCGACAACATTCCTCTCAATCTTAGAAAGGCAACTATCAACTCCCGTCATCCAACCTCTCAACTCGTTACTTAAACCCGACCCTCCACGGTCACGGGTTAAGCTAGAGCTCCCCATAGCCACGGTTTTGACCACCTTGTCAACAACCGTATCGATTTTCTTGTCTTACGCATCAAGGCGCTCTATTACCTTTCCCATAAACAATTCCAATTTTGTCTCAATCCCTGAAAAATCAGCCACATTCAGTTTCACAACAACCAAACCACCCTTGGACATAAAAACCAATTCCAGACCCAATGCCTCCAAATTCGTGAATTTCAAAAACTTATCATTCTTATCATCTTTTAAATTAACACCATAGCTAGTCGGATCAACAACCCCCTTAGCCAAGAACCCGAGACACCCACATCCCATAGGGTAAGTCTAGGGTCGTATAAACTTTTTCTTCGGTTACCGAAAAGCCAGTTTAAGAAATTCGAGTAAACATAAGGAAGGAAAGGTTGACACGGTTACCTTCCAACCAATTCTTAAACACCATCATCTCATAGCACCCAATCTTATCCTGTCCACCCCGACGCGGAACCACCGTGTTCCATAAAAAGTTCAACATAAATTTTAATTTTGGGGACAAATTCCCCACCAACACACAACTAGACAATGTAGCCCCATCATCAAAATACCTCTTAACCTCCAACTTAGCCGGGTCCGACAGTTTGTCCGATGACGTACTCGGGTCAATTTTGATTCCATCATCAGGAACCAATAACAGAGTACAAAAATCGTCAGTGGAAACCGAAACTTCTCGGCCATTTACCACGGCATGCAAAACTCCAGATTTCAAAGAAACAGACGCATAAAATAGAATTACCTCGATTGGAAATATAGGACCCAAACACCGAGACACTTGCTCCCATTCTTTTTTTTTGGTGAAATGTAAGAATCTATTATAATCAAATCAAATATTACAATCCATATTGTTTTGATCAAACAACATCATAAAGAACACCATCATAATTTCATTAACATCAACCTATTAAGGCAATCAAGTTCTCTTCTAGAAATA
Source organism: Heliosperma pusillum (assembly GCA_022085475.1). Lineage (NCBI taxonomy): Eukaryota > Viridiplantae > Streptophyta > Magnoliopsida > Caryophyllales > Caryophyllaceae > Heliosperma > Heliosperma pusillum. The sequence continues at coordinate 16,424 of JAIUZE010024161.1, read as the reverse complement.
ATACGGTTGAGCTTGGCTTGGACCCTACTCCTCACAATCCTCATTGTATCTTCTAGCACCAATAAAGGCATCTGCAAACTTCCTTCAATTCTTGCTCTATTTCTTTGCTTCCATATGGCATAAAAAATGGCCATAAAAGCACCAAGGACAGCTTTCTGAAACTTCGACTTCTGGGTTTGATAGATCCATCCCATTACCTGAGTATAAGGGATCTGAACTTGACAAAACTGAGCCATTCCTTGCAGTAACCTCACACTATAAGGACATTCCTGAAACAAGTGAGTATGATCTTCCCTGGCATTACCACAGAGTAGGCAGACATCATCAATACAACAGCCAATATCAAACAACTTTGCTTTCACCTGGAGAGCCTCCCTCTTCATGAGCCAACCTATAAACTGATGCTTAGGGCTGCACCAATCATTCCAGACATACTTTGCCCATGCCACTTCCTGGACTTTGTTCCTCAAAAGCTCATAACCATTGCTAACAGAGTAGCCATTAGCATTTGCTATCCATTGGTCAGCCCAATAACCAATAGATAAAACATCCCTAACTCTACAAACAGACTTCCAACCTATACTTACATCCACAACAGGGTTATAAATAGAGAAGGGGGAACCTTTTAAGTACACCTGATGAACCCATTTAACCCATAAGCTATCAGGCTTAGTATAGATCCACCAGGCCAGCTTTCCAATTGCAGCAGTGTTCCAGACTATGCTATTCCTTATTCCTAGCCCACCTTCAGCCTTTGGAAAACAAATCTTTTCCCAGCTAACAAGTGGAGTCCTCATGTAATCAGCTTTCCCATCCCAGAGATAATTCCTGCATAAAGAATCAATCTTCCTTGTAACTCCTTTAGGAATTATAACAATATTAGCCCAATAAGTATATAGAGTAGTACAAGTCTCCCTGCATAGGAGAGGTATCTGGCACCATAACTTCTAATTCTAGCCATAACCTTATCAATCAGCACCTGGCAATCCTTCTTGGTCAATCTACCAGCAGTGATGGATAATCCAAGATAATGAAAAGGCAATTTACTTCCTTAAACCCAGAAATTTGCAGAATATCAGCCTTCACAGGTCCAGTGACCCCATTAAAGTAAGCATTTGTCTTTGAACCATTCATCTGAAGGCCAGAGGCTTTGGAAAAGGTAGAGAAAGATCTCAGCATTGTCATACTAGAGGCAATATCCCCTTTACAGAACAAAAGGAGATCATCAGCAAACATCAGATGAGACAACTTGAGAGGAGCACACATGGGATGATATTTGAACTGAATATGCTCAGTTGTGTACATCAAAATCCTTGATAAATACTCCATGGCTATAGTGAACAACAGAGGAGATAGGGGATCCCCTTGTCTGAGGCCTTTCTTTCCTTTAAACATTCCAAACATATCACCGTTAAGCATTAAGGAATAAGAAGCAGATGTGACACATTCCATTATAAGGTCAATGAATTGGTTGGGAAGAAGAAGAGCCTGCATCATTTGGTTTAGAAACTCCCAACAGACAGAATCATAAGCCTTTTTAAGATCCACTTTAAGCATGAATCTAGGAGAAACAGCCCTCCTATTATAAGCTCTCACTAAATCGTGACAAATTAAAATATTTTCCAATATACTCCTCCCCCTGATAAAACCCCCTTGATTAGTACTGATAAGATGAGGTAAAACCTTAGCCAATCGATCATACAAAAGTTTAGAAATGCATTTATAGATCACATTACAACATGAGATAGGCCTAAACTGAGACACATTATCAGGCATCTCACATTTAGGAATTAAAGTAATAACAGTGTGATTGACCTGTTTCAAGAGGCTACGAGTCTGAAAAAAGTCTTGAACAACATCACAAACAGCCTCACCAACAATGTCCCAATGCTTCATATTTTTCACACCACGCCTTCGGGAAACTACGACCTCTATGAATACCGTATTTAGCGACCCGGTTAACTAATTTTCGTTCATCCTTTGTTAAACGAAGCTTGTCAAGTCCGGATGTCGTTTCTTGAAGTGAAAACTCGCGAAACAGAGGGTCGATTGGTTGCCTCGATTTTCGTGTGGTCTTTTACAATAGTAGCATCATCTTGTACCATATTCTTCCCCTTATTTAATCTACGCCGTTTAGTACCTTCAAGAACCAAACCCGACTCGGTTTGGGTCAAATTTGGTGATTTTTGTTTTGGTTTAGGAGAGAGATTAGTGGGCATGCTAGGTATTGGAATTTTGGAGTTAGGGGTGTTAGTATTTTTGGACCATGTGGAAGCCATTGTTGTGAGCTTGATGTTGTTGTTTTGTTTTGTGTCGTGTAGAAGGAGAAAAGTGGAGATGGTGATGTGTGTTGATGGTGATAGGGATAGGTAATTATGAAAGGAGTCTTGGGTTTTGTACTTTTGTACCTTGGCACGTGAGAGTGCCGACTTTAGAGTCCTTTTTCCTTTTTTTTTGAATTTGGGTAGGATAGTAAAAGGAATTTAGGGTAAATATATGTGAGATATGGTAAGGATAGGATTAGGTAAATAAAAAGATATGATAAGATGATATTTGTTTGGGAATTTTGGTCAACTTGGGAGTTTTGGTCAATTTTGGAAAGTGAATAAGATAGATTTTTGGCAAATATGTGGTCCATAATTCAATATCCATAAAATACTTAATATGAAAGATATTCACGTAAAATATATAATATTAAACACAAGTATAAAAGCAATGGAATAAACGGACACAGTCATATAATCTCGTCTAATTCTAACCAGTCACGCAGGTTCATAAAATAAATATGACGAATTTAATTGCTCCTGATTAAACCAATTTCCAACCGCAAAATCTCAAAACGTCTTCTCACTAACGCCTTTGTTAAAATGCCAGCCCATTGATTTTCAGTACTACAAAATTCGAGTTTAATGTTGCCCTTTTCAACATGGTCGCGTAAAAAATGATGTCTAGTGTCTATATTCTTAGTACGAGAATGCTGAGCTGGATTTTTAGAAATTATAATAGCACTCATATTATCACAAAATACAGGCATACAACCAACATTAACACCATAATCACATAGTTGTTGCTTTAACCAAAGTAGTTGAGAACATACCAGTCCTGCAACGATACATTCGGCTTCAGCAGTAGATAACGCAACTGAATTTTGCTTCTTTGAACCCCAAGTTATTATGCATGGTCCCACAAACATAGCAAATCCAGAGGTACTTTTTTTGTGTAAGGAACATCCTGCATAATCTGCATCTGAATATCCTACTAGATCGAAATTGCACTCAAGTGGATACCATAAAGAGAGATTAGATGTACCAATTAAATATCTCAATACACGTTTAACTGCAATCATATGTGACTCTTTAGGACATGATTGAAATCTAGCACAGACACATACGCTAAACATAATGTCATGTCTACTTGCAGTTAAATATAATAAAGAACGAATCATACCTCGATATGTAGTTTCATCGACACACTTACCATTTTCGTCTAAGGTCAACTTTTTATCAGTTACCATAGGTGTGTCCATTGGATAAGCGTTCTCCATACCAAATTTTCTGATTAGCTCCTTGACATATTTTTGTTGGTGAATCTTTATTCCTTCCTTAGTTTGTTGAATTTGCAATCCTAGGAATAATTTCAATTCTCGCATCATGCTCATTTCAAACTCTGAGATCATTAAATCTGAAAAATACTTGCACAATTTATTGTTAGTAGAACCAAAAATGATATCGTCTACATATATTTGAGCAACAAGTAAATCAGAACCCTCGGATTTAAGAAATAGGGTTTTGTCGACAGATCCTCTTTTAAAATTGTTTTGTAACAAAACTTTGGACAATCTGTCATACCATGCCCTAGGCGCTTGTTTCAAACCATATAAAGCTTTATCGAGTTTAAAAACATGGTTTTGAAATTTGCTATTCAAAAATCCGGAAGGTTGTTCAACAAAAACCTCTTCTTCCAAATATCCGTTAAGAATATCTTTCTTAACGTCCATTTGGTACAGTTTCATTCCTTTATGAGCTGCGAAGGCGATAAGCAAGCGAATAGCTTCAAGTCTTGCTACAGGTGCAAAGGTCTCGTCATAATCAATCCCTTCTTGTTGATTATATCCTTGAACGACCAATCGAGCCTTGTTACGCAGTATAACTCCTGAGTCATCCAATTTATTTCCGAATACCCATCGAGTACCAATCACAGTTCGATTTGTAGGTCATGGCACAAGATGCCAGACTTTATTACGTTCAAACTGTTGAAGCTCCTCTTACATTGCTACAATCCAGTAGGATTCTGCAAGTGCTTCTTTGATGTTAGTAGGCTCTATGGTAGACAGAAAGGAATAGAATGAACAAAAGTTATTTAATGTTCGTCTTGTTTGAACTCTCTTATTCAAACTTCCTAGGATATTATCCATAGGAGGAGAACTCTTATATATCCATTTCTTAGAGTTCTTAGGCTCATCATCATTTGATGAACTCTCACTTTCCCAAAATGATTTAGAGTCAGTATTGGGTTCCCCCTGATTTGGACTCCGGGGTTATAGCTAAAGTTTGGTACAACTTCTGTTACAAAATCTTGATCTAGGTTCAAAGTTATAGAGACAATCGTATCATCAACAATTGTCTCAGTTCTCTTTTCAAGATCATTTGTGGATTTATCAAGTTCATCATTGATTACTTCAATAACTTCTTCATTGATTTCTGGTAAATCGTCCCTAGTAAGGCAAAAATCGGGATCATCCATGTCTTCTTCTTCATTCTGTTCACTTTGTTCAAGCATATTATCCTCATCAAATACAACATGAACACTTTCTTCTATGCACAAGGTTCTTTTGTTAAAAACTTTATAAGCTTTGCTATGATTAGAATAACCAACAAACACAGCTTCGTCACTTCGTGGGTCAAATTTGCTTAAATTACTTTTTCCATTATTATGGACAAAACATTTACTACCGAAGCAACGAAGATAAGCTATATTGGGTTTTCTCCCTCTTAAAAGTTCATACGGAGTCTTTTTTAGAATTGGTCTAGTCATAGCTCTATTGTGCACATATCATGCAGTACTAATGGCTTCGGCCCAAAAGTTCTTAAGTATAGTGCGTGCCATGTCCTCTAATGTTCTATTCATACGTTCCACGACACCGTTTTGTTGTGGCGTTCGTGGTGCAGAAAAGTTATGTCCTGCACCATTCTCCCTACAATATTCTATAAAAGATTGATTATCAAATTCGGTGCCATGATCCGTACGAATGGAAACTAACTTTTTATCATATTTATTTTGGGCAAGCATCATTAATATTACAAACTCATCGAAAGTTCCATCTTTAGTAAATAGAAAGATAGGCCATACATACCTTGAGTAGTCGTCCACTAGGACAAATACGTACCTTGATCCACTACGGCTTCTGACTTTCATAGGTCCACAAAAAGCCATGTGTACCAACTCAAGTGGACGTTCTGTACTTACTACTCGTTTTGGTTTGAATGAAGATCTAACTTGTTTACATCGGGCACATGAGTCACACGTCTTTTCTTGTTCGAATTTGATTGAGGGTAAACCCTCAACTAAATCCCACAATTTGAGTTTCTTTATAATTGTTGGACTGATGTGTGCAAACCTCTTGCGCCACAAGCATGAATCATCTACAGTACCTTTCATGCACGTAAAGGAACTTCTATTAACTTTGTTTAAATCAATCATATACACTTTTCTTTTACGTAGACCTTCTAAAATAACATTACTAGTACCTTCAATTATGATGCGACAAACATTTGAATGAAAAACGACTTTATTGCCTTTGTCACATAATTAAGAAATACTTAGTAAGTTATGTTTAAGACCATCTACCCGATAAATATTATTAATAGCATGTGAAGGAGATATACCAATCTTACCTACACTGATTATCTTGCCCTTCTTGTTGTCTCCAAAGGTGACCTTGCCACCGTTGAAGGGCTCTAGTGAAAGAAAAAGATTCTTGTTTCCGGTCATGTGTCTCGAACAACCACTGTCAAGATACAATAAGTTGTTTTCTTTCACTATTATCTCCAAAGGATTTAAATACAGCTTTTAGGTACCCACGCTGTGACACCCTCAAATTTGCGGAAAGAAAGAAATAATTTAAATACATAACGAAGGGTGTCATAAATAAAAGGGTTCATTACAAAAGAAATTTATATTATACATAAAAATTATACAAGACGGGAGACATATCTCCCGTAAAAATACGGAAATAAAAGAGTGTATAATGATATACAATCTAAGAACCGAATATAGGTCCAAGGTAAATACTTCGCTCGCTAGCTCGTCAATGTACCCAAAGTATGCATCACCACCTGTTCGACCGCATTAAATATAAACACGGAAGCCACAGTCAGTGGGGAGTAACTCCGAGTTCTCCCAGCCACGAAATGTCGAGTTTGATTAAACATGAATAACATAAAAGCAATGTATATGGAAAATACAAAACCTTAACATATATGATATGCTTTTCATGTTATGAAACAATTAACTAACATATAACCTAGCATATGAAAGCTATCATGTGAATCCGATAATAAATTATAACAAGAGGTAGGGAAGCTGGTATGCTAGCTCAGAGGTTACCATGTAACATGGCCATGATACACTCAAACCCTAATCAACACGTAATCATGTGAATCAGTTAACAACCGGTAATCCAAACTCTATCAATCTTAGCCGGCTTGCATCTCACCTTCTAAAACTCATAGAATCATACAAACATGAAAGACAAATACTTCTAAAAACAGGCATAAGTTCCTAGTACGGCCAATAGTCATCTGTAACTCGAGTCTATACCACAAGGTAGGAAAACATCCTAGCCCTAGACTGATCAGACCTAGCGACAACAGCTAACCCATTCCCTGTCTCATTACATAACCGTACATGAGAAACTCTACTAGGCGACCCCCTAAGCAGAGATGGCTAGTACTTAAGCGGGCTCCCTTCCAAAAGCGGAACTCTTAGGATGCCATGCCCCGGCTTGGTATCAAAAGGCCCAAAACCAGTGACACAAAAGCTATCAAGCAGTGAACATATACTCGGTAAAGTTGGTAAGGCCTATCGATGTCATGGTCCAAGATACTCATTTAGAATTAGAATGGTCAAGACGCCATATACTCATAATTCTCTATGGGTACTTAGTCAACACGACATATATCATACAATCAAACCGTCACGGGAAAAACTTCCTATCATGTGACTAATTGCATATAAATCACATTCAAATATCATATCGCCTCATATCGACTAAGGCTCATTCATTCATTCATTAAATAAAACCTTACCTGAAGACAAATCCCCGACCCGAGTCCCGCGACGGGTCATCAGTCAAAACGGGGCTGACTAGATCTTAGTTTGACCAAACCCGTTGGATCAAACCGGCTAGAAACAGAGTCTTTATCACATAGACATAAAATCAACATATTCATTACATGTTATTTTATTAAAAACTTCTAACATGTGAATTATTAAATCTTACGTAAACCCCCGCTTGACTTAAATGATATCCAATTAAACTACGATCTCGTCTTATAATTTCTAACATGTGAGAAATAATAATGTAATGAAAAACCTTTTTAATTAAATATTTACTTATTAATATTTCTCGCTTGCTAATTATTACAAAACGCGATAAAAATGACGATAACTCAAAAACCGTCACAAGTCCCAAAGTTGGACCCACGGGCTGACTTTTGGGCCGAACCCAACATGGGCCTGAATGGGCCCACGGGCCTGTTTGGGCTGTTTTGGCAGATTTTACAATTTTTACAAAAACCGTTTCTTAATTATTTCCCGCATGCTTAACATAATTAAAAACCCGTCAAAACAACCACATAACAATCAAACATCGACACAACCCAAAGACCAAAACCCGGACCCACCATGGACCAACCCAGACCGGGTCTGAACCGGCCTGGACCGGCTGGTTTGGTCCGGTTCACAGCCCCCCCTAAACAACCCCTACACGGTTCAACCAACAATCACACCCAAATTAATTCCAACATATTTTAATTAGCAAACAACCATTTTAACAACCATCATACAAAAATCATTATTATGAACCATCATCCAAATTCATCAAGAACACTAACATATTAAAAATACCATACAACATGAAAATCATTACTACTTATCATGTTACTACTAAAAACCATAAATCATAATAACATGACCAAAAACAAAAGATGAACCAAAAATAAAAGAAACAAAAGCTATGTAACATATATTCGTCGAGTAACTCGGAATCGTTACATAGCTAGCAAAATCAAGTAGCACCAAAATAAGAAGTAAAGAAACCCGTCTACTAATCTTCACCCAAAATATACGAGTCACCAAACTCGTCTTCAAAATCTTCCCCTTATAAGAAATGACAAGAAAAACATTATTAGAATTTAAAACTTGATTTTCCATAGTTAAAGTGTTGAAAACGATTTTGACGGAATTGAAATTAAACCGTACTTGAAGATGGAGAGCGAAGAGGAGATTCTAGAAATATAAGTAGGACGGATGGAATAAGAAATGAGGTTTTATGACGATTTTTGCTCAAGAACGATGAAGAACGGATGAAGAACGCTCAGAACGAATGAAGGCACGATGAAGAACGATTAATTAGATCTTAATTTGATTTATTGTAAAATGAAAAGTTGTTAGTGAGTAAGTGTGAGAGGAGCCGTGTACATATAGAAGAAATCTGGAGTCGGGTTTTGAAATTGTTGTTACGGGATTGACTCGGGTTTAATAATTATATTACGGTAATTAATTAGATATTATTCGGCTTTATAATAGTTTAATGAAATATCTAGATATTCATTAGATATTATGTGATTGTAAACAAAAGAAAAGAAAATATCTAGCTTAAGAGAGGAGAAAGAGACGTGAGAAACAAAGAGAAATCGGGTCTGTTTTTAAGCGATTGCGGAATTTAAGTTGACAGACCGATAAAGTTACAAATATCTTAGATATTTTTATTAGTTTAATAATATTAATTAAAAGATCTAATATGAGTGGAAAAAAAGTGACATGGGGCGTATGACTCATGTCAAAGTCGGGTTTCGGGACTTAAG
>JAIUZE010024158.1:0-20192 GCA_022085475.1 Heliosperma pusillum | reverse complement strand
ATTTCTTTCTTGAAAGGCTTCTGTTTTTTTTTGGAAGACGTTGGTTGTCATAAATCTCATGAAGACATTTTTTTATATTCTTATGTCAAAGAAAATAAAAAATAGGATAAGTTTATAAATACACCCTTATAAATACCACTTTTTAAAAATTACTACCTTATAAAAAAAGGTTCTAAAATTACTACCTTACAAAACACATTGGTAATGAACTTGCTACCACAGTCACTTTCCGGTGAAAAAGTATGTGAAATGACCAAAATGCCCTCATTAAAAGACTTCACAATGACACAAAATTTGAGTAAACATTCCATTTCTTCTACTACTCTTTCCTCTCTTCATATCTCCTTCAATTTTTTTGGTGAACTCATATCTCCTTTAGTCAAACTATAACAACCAACAACATCTAGAAATCAAGATAGCAAATCGACTACCAACAAGTAAAGAACTGTATAATTCTAATTTATCTCTAATTAATACATGTTTTTAATAATAAATTTAAACAAAAGACAACCTTTTTGTTTTAATTTTTATTAATAGAAACCACACATTTATATGTTAACTAATAGAAACCCAACATCACATTTGCATGCTAAAGATGTCAATCGGGCAAATTAATTAAATTCGGAACCTTAATTTTGAATTAGAACCCTAATAGTGTTTTATGGTTTTTTGTTTTGGTTAAAAGTGGTGATAGTGTTGTCATTGTGAAGTTTAAAAGTTTGTGTATGTATTGAAAGGGATCAGGGATGAAGCTTGAATTGTTCATTGTTAATGTTTGTTATCTTATGCGGAATACTTTTTGTATAAAAGTAGGAGAACTTCTTATGAGATTCTCCATAGGTATTATGGTTTTGTATTGTAGGATTTGAGCAATCAACCCAACAACTGATAAGTGATGTTTGTTGATGAGATTGGGTTTAATTAGTGAAGGAAGTAGATGAAGAAGATGAATGAAAAAAAATAAAGGGGAAGGAGGTAGTAGAAGGGAAATATAAGAAGACGGGTATTCTGGTAAAAAAATAAAGTTTTAGAGGGAATATTCCAATTAAGTCGGAATATTCCAATTTAAGTCACCGGAAAGCGACTTTGGTAGCAAGTTCTTTACCAGTGTGTTTTGTAAGGTAGTAATTTTAGAACTTCTTTTTGTAAGGTAGTAATTTTTTAAAAGTGGTATATATAATGGTGTATTTGTTAATTTGGGTTTAATTTGATTTCCATTTTCTTTTCTAATGATAGAAATTCGCTTTTCTTTGACAATGTTTGGCGCTTGAGAGCTTTCTTCAAATAATCGTGTCACAGCTTTCGCTGAGAAGTTAAGACGAGCTTGCCTTGACCTTTCGTCGTATTACATAGACAAGAAGTTGGTGCTTGCAAGCTTTCTCCAAATCTTATCGCGCCGATTTTCTCAGATACTTAGTCAATCATTGATAATAATTTTCACGAATGATGTGGTGCTTAAGAGCTTTCTCCAAATCTTCGCCACGTTAACTTTCTCCGAGGCTTGGACAGTTGTTGATAATAATTTTGACGAACGATGTGGTGCATAAGAGCTTCCTCCAAATCTTCGCCGTATTAGTTCTTTGAAGACTCTCGTTGCTTGAAAGCTTTTTTCAAGTCTTATGTTTTACTTTAAATTTGACAATGAAAGAGACTAAGGATACAATTTGGTATTTTCTTTATACCCCGAATATATGGACTTTGACACGATTTTTTTTTTTTATTGGTGTGACTGGAGTTGAGCAAGACTCAAGCTGCCTACGTACTTGTAAAAATAAGAAATTATTCCACAAAATTCAGCCAACGTAGTTCATTTTTTTTTTCGAAGGTTTCGTGCAGTTTAGGCTCGTGCTCAGGAGCTTGGACTTGCCGTTTATCCTCTTGCTTAGGAGTGGATCTTTTTCTTTACCTCCATTGTTTGACGGAGGCGTTATTTTCGAATGGAGAATTGAACTTGACCTTGACGGTGGCCATAGCTTATCGCGAATCCTCCATTTTTCTTACACTGGTTTTAGTGTCGGATAAGTTGTCGCCCATGACTTGCGATGGTGATCTCCATGTCATGAGCTCGAGTCGCCAATTCTTGAAATTTCCTTGGTTTAATTCCTTGAAGAATATGAACCAAGTCCAGGTTCATGCCTTGCATGCACATCTCCACGTCTGAAATTCGAAGAGACGATCCTTGCATTCTAAGCTTAGTGCACGGCAACGATTTATGAAGTCAATGAAGGGCTCTCCTTCATTTTTCGTAGTCTTAGCTTGACCATGCTAACCACCCGACGTGTGCTGTAACAACCCGAAAAGTACCCTATTTTGCTAGTGAAAATATTTTACGGATACTTTTCAGCAAACTTAAGTTTTAAAATAGAATTTATTGTTTCGAGTCGTATTTGGAAATTCCGAGTTCGTATTTGGAATTTCTGCGAGATTCCATGAGAATCCCGTTTTTAAGTCAACTTTGACTTTCGTTGACTTTTCCTGACTCACCTCGTAATTTTAAAGACCGAAATTATATTTGAAAAATAATAAATTTATTTTATTTTATTAAGATTAATTTGAATTTATGATAATTTAATATAATTATTTAGAATTTATTCGGATTTAAAGAGAAGGTTTTACGATTTAAACCCGAACGTCATTTAACTATTCCCGAGTCAACTTAAATCCCGAAACAAACCCGAAACCCGACTTTGGCATGAGTCACACGCCCATGTCACCTTTTTCCACTCACTTTAGATATTTTTAATTAATATGATTAAACTAATAATAATATCTAAGATATTTATAACTTTATCGATCCGTTAACTTAAACGCCGCAAATCGCTTCAAAAACAGACCCGATTCTCCTACTTCTACACGGCTCCCTCTCCTCTAATAAGGCTAGATATTTTCCTTTCTTTTCATTTCAATAACATAATATCTAGATATTTGGTTTAATTAACTTAATACCTAATTATATCTAATCAATTACCGTAATATAATTATTAAACCCGAGTCAATTCCGTAACAACAATTTCAAAACCCGACTCATAAATTCCTCTATATCTACACGGCCCATTCTCCACTCTTACTCACCACTTATCTTTTCATTTTACACTAAATCAAATTAATACCTTCTTAAATATAATTAAAATCGTTCTTCATCGTTCTTCATCATTCTTCATCGTTCTTCATCGTTCTTGAGCAAAATCGTCACAAAACCTTCATTTCTTATTCAAATCCGTCCTAACTTATATTTCTAGAATCTCCTCTTCGCTCTCCATCTTCAAGTACGGTTTATTTTCAATTCCGACAAAATCGTTTTCAACACTTTAATTATGGAAAATCAAGTTTTAATTCTAACAATATTATTCTTGTCATTTCTTATAGGGGAAGATTTTGAAGACGAGTTTGGTGAATCGTATATTTTAGGAGAAGATTAGAAGACGGGTTTCTTATTTTTCTTTACTTCTTATTTTGGTGCTACTTGATTTTGCTAGCTAAGGTAACGATTCCGAGTTACTCGACGAATTAATGTTACATACCTTTAGTTGTTGTTTATGATTTACGGTTTTAGTTAGTAACATGATAAGTAGTTGTTATTATTATGTTTTATGAATTTATAGCATGTTTTGTGTTCTTGACATATTGGGATGATTTATTCATAATCATGATTTTTGTATGATGATGGTTTAATTGGTTGTTAAAATGGTTGTTTGTTAATTAAAACATGTTGGAAATTAATTAGGTGTTTGTTGTTGTTGGGGCCGTGAGAAATGGCTGGAAAAACCAGCCCAAACCAGCCCAAACCAGGCCGGTTCAGGCCGGTTCAGGCCGGTCCAGCCCGGTCTGGATTGGTCCGGGAATTGTCCTTTGGGTTTTTGTCGATACTTGATTGTTTTGTTGTTGTTTTGACGGGTTTTAAATATGTTAAGCATGCGGGAAATATTAAGAAACGATTTTTTAGAAAAGATAACCAAAACAGGTTCAAAATGAACCGTGGGTCCCCTTGGATTTGTGACGGTTTTTGAGTATTGTTATTTTATCGTGTTTTGTAATATTTAACAAGTGGGAAATTTTAATAAGTAAAATATTTAATTAAAAGGTTTTCAATATATTATTATTTCTCACATGTTAGAGATTATAATACGCGATTGTAGTTTAATTTTATATCCTTTAAGTCAAGCGGGTTTTCGTATGAATTAATAATTCACATGTTAGAACTTGAACGAAATAGCAGGAAATGAATGTGATATTCTTATGTTCAAGCCTCGATGGCTAAGCCTCTGTTTCTAGCCGGTTTGGCCAAACGGGTTTGGTCAAACTAAGATCTAGTCAGCCCCGTTTTGACTGATGACCCGTCGCGGGACTCGGGTCGGGGATTTGTCTTAAGGTAAGGTTTTATTTAATGAATGAATGAATGAGCCTTAATAGATATGAGGCGATATGATATTTGAATATGATTTATATGAAATTAGTCACATGATAGGAAGTTTTCCGTGACTGTTTGATTGTATGATATGTGTCGTGTTGACTAAGTACCCATAGAGAATTATGCGTATATGGCGTCTTGACCATTCTAATTCTAAATGAGTATCTTGGACCATGACATTGATAGGCCTTACTATCTTTAACGAGTATATGTTCACTGCTTGATAGCTTTTGTGTTCCGGCTTGGTGGATCTCCAAGTCGGGGCATGGCTGCCTTATTGCTTCCACTTTGGGAATGGAGCCAGCTTTAGTACTAGCCAACCCTTTGGTGGATCTCCTTAGGGGTACTCATGTGATTGTATCATGGGTCTTGGATGCGATGGATCTTCGCATTTCTCTAGGTCTGCGCAGTCTAGGTTTAGGGTAGAGTGGTATCTTGGCCATGTTATTAGGGTAACCTCTGAGCTAAGATATGTGCTTTGGATCTGGGCCATGTTATTAGGGTAACCGCTGAGCCTAGATGTGTGCTTTGTATTTGGGCCATGTTATTAGGGTAACCGCTGAGCCTAAATATATAAGTATATCCTACCTCGTGGTATAGACTCGAGTTACAGAAGTCTTCTATCGATGGTCCTAAGAACTTATGCCTGTTTGTAGACGTATTGGTCTTTCATGTTTGATGATTTTATGAATCTTAGAAGGTGAGATGCAAGCCGGCTAAGGTTGATAAAGTTTGGATTACCGGTTGTTAACTGATTCACATGATAGTTTGTATGTTTAGGGTCGAGAGTATTATGGCCATGTTTTAAAAGTAACCTCTGAGCTAAGATACTAGCTTCCCTACCTCTTGTTATAGATTGATAACGGATTCACATGATAGCTTTCACATGATAGGTTATATGTTAGTTAATTGTTTCATAACATGAAAAGCATATCATATATGTTTAAGTTTTGTATTTTCCATATACATTGCTTTTATGTTATTCATGTTTCATTAAACTCGACATTTCGTGGCTGGGAGAACTCGGAGTTACTCCCCACTGACTGTGGCTTCCGTGTTTATATTTAATGCGGTCGAACAGGTGGTGATGCATACTTTGGGTACATTGACGAGCTAGCGAGCGAAGTATTTACCTTGGACCTATATTCGGTTCTTAGATTGTATATTATTATACACTCTTTTATTTCCGTATTTATACGGGAGATATGTCTCCCGTCTTGTATAATTCTTATGTATAATATTATTTTCCTTTTGTTATGAACCTTTTTATTTACGACACCTTTGTTTATTTATTTAAATTATTTTTTTTCTTTCCGCAAATTTGAGGGTGTCACAGGAGATTTCTTGTTCATCATTATTATTCGCTCAAGAACAACAAGAAGGAGTTCTTGTTGTGCCCATATTATTTCCATATCAATGTGAGGAAATATTTTCTTTTATATAAATGTCTTTATATTTGCATGCATGTTACATAGATCATTAAATACTAAATTAATAAGTAATTTAGTAACTAATTAGAGGAGTCTAATTAAGGTCTATGGACTTTCATGTGGTATCAGAGCTAGCTTGTAGCATGCATGTTCATTTTGGACATTTTTTATTAAAGTTATAAGATAACTAATAAATCAAAAATTTTGAGTTAAATTACGATTCTGACGAATATGTTTGGTGCATGTATACCTACTGACCTCAAAATTTTTGTGGTTAAATTTCGTGATTATAGGGATTGATTTGCTATTTATTTTGATTTTTGACGTTTAAACCGAGTTAACATGCATTTTATGAGTTAAAAGTTAACTAAAAATAGTTGCATGTTGATTCTGGCCATGAAATTTTAATATGATCTCACATGCATGTCTTAAATATTGTATGTAAAATTTCGTGACTTTTAATTAAGTATTGCATATTTATTGATTTTTATACGATAAAAGTCGATAATATGAGATTATAATGTTCATAAAATTGAAACGTCCTTTTCTGGTATTAAAAGTTTTTGGTGCATTTTACATTTTGATTTTGATACGCTTGGTGAAATTTCATAATTTGTTTCACTGTTGTACTATATTTAATGATTTTTATTTGATAAAACCATTAAATATTAAGTTATTTGTTCATAAAAGTAATTTAAATTTTATGAGCAAATGTTTTTTATTTTAGAGTTTGTGGAATTTTTCCAGAATGTACAAAAATTTTTGTTTCAAATTTTTATGATGTTTTATTTTATTTTGGTTTTATTTCATAATTGTTATGATTAAACCGTAATATTTAGCAAATGAATTCAAATCGATCTAATTAATGACCAACAAAATTAGTAGGGACTAATTTTGAGTTCTTAAACAGTTTAGTTAATTAGTTTTAATTTAAATGATATTTAAATGTTGATATTGATTTTTAATGGTTAAAAATCAATAAATCCCGAAAAATCGAGCTACAATGAGCATGAATGTGTTTAGAGCGATTTTGGCATGAATTTTGCAACAATTTATTTTATTTATGGTTGAATGAATGAATGTCATTTATTTAATAATTTATGCAAATTTTGTACCTAGTATGGCCTAGTTATTTTTAATCGTTATTACCCGTAATGTAAGGGAATAACAGTTGGTTGTAATTTTATTGCGATCTCGTATCGCCGGTTTGTATAATTTAATAATTTTATTTCATAGAATAAATGTATAATAGGAATTTGTATATTTGTATATTTGTAATTATTTTTATGAAGACCGGTGACTCCCTCAAGACGGTGCCATTTTGGAAGGTGTTCCAAGTGAAGAGGCAAGGGACCAAGGAGTTGGTTTCCGAATTTGTAATTATCTAGTTAATTTTGATTAGCTAGGTGGCCATACTAGGATTTTATTGTTGCTTGGTTGCTTGCTTTATTTCCGCTCATGCCAAAATCGTCACACATGCATTTTATTTTCCGTTATTGTCAATTCAACGTTATTCATAATTCACCGACTTAGTTCACTTATAGGGAATTAATAACTAAATTGACAAGATCTCTCACATGTTTAAAAAAAAATTGAGATTAGCCTTACCAATTAATAACACCTATGAATCCGTGTTCATTAGGGCTACCACGCTCGTGGGTCCCTTTTTACCTCGGGTAAGTAGGGTGATACGATCACAAGCTAAAATTGGATTGGACTCAACGAGATAAGCGTTATCTTGGGACTAGGAGATGGATTTAGTTGAAATCCGTCAACCAAGAGTTCTAAAGGGTAGAATTAGTCAAGTAATGACTTACCATTTCTAGATAAAGGTAGCATGCGATGACTATTTTTATTTAAAGATGGGTCTTGGAATCATTTATATAATTTAGTGAGAGGTCATTATATAAATGCTAAACTTGTTAAAATGTTTTTCAAGTAAATTAACAATGAATGTTTATATATTTCTTTTTGTTGTAGTAACCATATTCGCACAATGTCAACATCATCAAACAATGCAACCTTGGGTAAGGACTCATGGTTGAGATCCTTCATGGACAAGTGTGTCCTGAAAGATGACGGAAGTAACTTCGTTGAATGGGAGTCAACGATCAAGAGTGCCGCGTTATCCGATAACGTGCTTCGCTACTTGGTCGAAGAGCCCCCCCACCGAACCCGCGCCTAGATCGTCCGCGGTGGTTCGGGCCGAATATGACCTTTATTTGAAGGTTTCTAATGACGTCAAGAATGTCTTGATTTGATCAATCTCACCCATACTCAAACTCCAATTGATATCACTCGATGGATATGCGATATTCACGAGGATCACGTCGATGTTTTTGCAAGCCCCTCAAATTCTCCAATATGAGGCGGCTACGAAATTCTTTGACAACAAGCTTCAAAGGGGCCAAAAGGTTGGCCCACACGTGCTCAAAATGGTTGAGCACGCGGACACCTTAGAGCGTCTAGGGTGCAAAATTCCGAAGAAATTGGTGGTGGGTAAGATCCTTCATTCATTCACACCTAAGTTCACCCAATTTAGGGTGAACTACAACATGAATGGCATGGACAAGAGTTTCCATGAACTCCATGCACTCCTTGCCAAAGCGAAGAGGGACATGGAGGCTAGTGGGAGTGAACCCAAGGATGTTCTTTCCATGAAAATGAAGAACATGAACCTTGGGGTGAGGAAGGACAAGGGAAAGGGTAAGACTCTTTTCAAGAAAGTCGGCAAGGGAAAGGGCAAGGTCTTTTATAAGTCCAAGCCCAAGGTCAACAAACACGCGGAGGCGGATTGCTATTATTGTAATGGCAAAGGGCATTGGAAACGCAATTGCCCCAAATACTTGAAAGACAAGAAGGACGGTTGTGTGACAACGTGAGGTAAAATTCTTTCATCACTCTATATGATAGATATTAACTTTGCTAGTACATCTTCTTGGGTATTTGATACTGGTTGTAGTTTCACCTTTGTAATCATGTACATGGGCTGAAGGACGCGCAAGCACTAGCCAAGGGTGACGTAGACCTGTGCATGGGAAATGAAGCTAAGGTAGCCGCAGTTTCCGTGGGCACCTACGTTCTTCTTTTGCCTAATGGTTTAGAGTTGTATTTAAATAATTGCTATTATGTACCAACTCTTACCAAGAACATTATCTCCATTTCCGTGTTAACATGGAAGAATTTCATCTTATTAAGAACAATTGTTGTACTTTGTCTTTTAATGAAATGGTTTATGCGAGGCCAGTTCTATTGGAGGTATTTAGTTATAGATAGGCAAAGAGGGTTATCAGTAGAAAAAAGAAGCTCAAAACAGGTCAACCAACAATCATACCTTGGAATTGTCGTTAGGGCACATAAACGACACGAGCAAAAGGACTTGTTTCATCTAAAGTACTCAAAACATTCGATTACGAATCTTATGGTCATACGAATCTTATCTTCTCGGCAAGATGGACTCGTGCTTCTTTACGGAAAAGGGACACGAGCAAGTGAAGGTATTAGGACTTATAACATACGGAGGTATGAGGAACCAATGGACTATCCAAGCTAGAGGTGTATTCACTACTTCATTACGTGTATCGACGCCTTGAGTAGATATGGATATGTCTACTTGATGAGGCATAAAAGTGATGCTTTTGAAAAAATTCAAAGAATTTCAAAATGAAGTAGAAAACCAATTGAATAAAAAGATTAAAACCCTACGATCCGATCGTGGTGGTGAATACTTGAACAATGAATTTGATTCACACCTAAAAGATTGTGGTATAGTATCACAATGGACTCCTCCTGGAACACCTCAATTAAATGGTGTGTCCGAAAGGAGAAATCGAACTTTATTAGATATGGTTCGATCTATGATGAGTCTGACAGAGCTTCCTGATTATTTTTTGGCTATTGTTATCTTATCTGCAATATTTTCACTAAATCGAAGCCCGAATAAAGTGGCAAACAAGACTCCATATGATATATGGACAGGGAAAGTCCCTTATTTGTCGTTTATGAGAATTTGGGGATGCGAGGCTTTTGTTAAGAATAAGTCTGACGATAAACTCGCACCCAAAGTCGACAAATGTCTGTTTGTAGGGTATCCAAAGGAATCACGTGCTTATTACTTCTATAATAAACACGAGGACAAAGTGTTTGTGTCTCGTGATGCAGTCTTTTTAGAAAATAATTTTATTTCTAAAAGACAGAGTGGGAGAAAATTTGAACTTGATGAAGTTCAAGAGCCACAAACCGAAAAGGACGACGAGGAAAACGTTCCCTTTTTGTCTGGCACGGTCATTATTCCTTCGGAACCTAAGAGGTCAAGCAGAATTAGTCATCAACCTGATAGATACCTTGGTATTATAGAGGAAGGTGATGACTATAACGTGTTACTTTTTGAAAGTAACGAACCTACTACCTACAAAGCAGCCATTTCTAGTCCCGACTCAAAGCTATGGCTAGGAGCCATGCAATCCGAAATGGATTCTATGTACGACAATCAAGTATGGGACTTGGTTGATTTACCTAAGGAGGTAAGACCTCTTCAGTGTAAGTGGATCTATAAGATCAAAAGTGGCATAGATAAACATAATGATGTTTACAAAGCTAGATTGGTGGCAAAAGGTTTCACCCAAGTTCATGGTCTTCACTATGACAAAACCTTCGCCCCAGTCGCCATGCTTCGATCCATAAGGATTATCTTAGTGGTTGCCGCATTTCATAATTATGAGATTTGGCAAATGGATGTCAAAACCGCCTTCTTGAATGGGATTTTAGAAGAGGAAGTGTACATGACACAATCTGAAGGTTTTGTGGATCCATCAAACCCTAAGAAGGTATACAAGCTTAAGAGATCCATCTATGGTCTTAAACAAGCATCCAGGAGTTGGAATCATCGTTTCGATCATGTAATTAAACAAAATGGTTTCACTCGAAGCGTCGAGGAACCGTGTTTATACATGAAGTTTAGTGGGAGTAAAGTAACTTTTCTAGTCTTGTATGTAGATGACATACAACTCATTGGGAATGATATTCCAATGCTCACTTCTGTAAAGGAGTGGCTAGGAATACATTTCCAAATGAAAGACTTAGGAGAGGCCCAGCGCATCTTAGGTATCCGGATCTATAGGGATAGATCTAAAAGGATACTAGCATTAAGTCAAGAGACTTATATTGATAAGATTCTTGATCGGTTGAACATGAAAGACTCTAAGAGAGGCTTTATTCCTATGGGAAGTGGGATCACTTTGAGCAAGTCAGAGTGCCCTACGAAACCCGAGGAGATTGAACGCATGAAATTGATCCCTTATGCATCTGCTGTTGGATCAATCATGTATGCTATGATGTGCACTCGTCCCGATGTTGCATATGCTTTGAGCATGTGCAACAGGAGTACATGATCAAGGCAGGACACAAGCTCAAGACAGACAGAACAACATCATTCAAGACAACAACAACAATGCAGCCAACACCATGACTAGCTATGACAATGCCTTATTCAGCCCAAGTAACAATCATTTCATGCCAACAAAAACTACACCCCACCAGCCAGGACAATGTCTAGCCATCCACTTCCCAAGTCTTAGCCAAGACAACACCCAGCCAACAACAAAACAAACCCAACACAACAGCAACAACCCTCAACCACAACCAGTCAGACACAGTCCTTCTAAACAGGGTCCATGGGGGCCTTACACACTCAAACAAACCTAACCAATGATCAATCTTGGTCTTAGGGAGGGTCCTCTACAACTTTGTCAGGAATTCTTCTCCAGGAAATGCACACAACAAAAGTTAGCTTAGGGACAAACTCAAACTGTCCAGAATTCAGCCTTTTTGCAGTAGTTCAAATGTCACTATCAGACTTTCCTATTTTGAACAAACCAGCTCAAGGGTCCTTTAGCAAAACCTTTGGCACTCATCCCACTCCAGTTTGGCTCAATAATCAAGCCTGAAAGTCCACTCCTTCACCAGATCAACCTAAACAAATCAATTAAGTCAGATTGTCTCATTAGAACTGCTTTTCTACTTTATTGCTTTAGTTCTGAACAATGTAGCTGTTATTTCTGTTTCTTTTGTAAGCCAATTATGGCCCTAGGATGTAATGAACGAGTAAGATGTAATCTCATTGCCTATATAAGGCCTATTGCTAATGAATGAAAGGCAGATTTGAAGTAAACACAAAAACTGAAACCTTTGTTTCTCTTATTATCTCTTGGTTGTGTGCTTGAGAAACTTCCTTTGATGTGTTCTGGATGAGTTGAGTGGGGCTCAAGTGTTCACAAATATTGATCTAAGGCAGGGCTATCCCCAAGTAAGGATAAGAGCAGGAGATGAGTGGAAAACAGCTTTTAAAACTAAACATGGGCTCTATGAATGGTTGGTAATGCCTTTTGGGTTGTCTAATGCCCCTAGTACCTTCATGAGGTTGATGACAGAAGTCCTAAGGCCATACTTAGGCAAGTGTGTGGTGGTTTACTTTGATGACATTCTTGTTTATAGCTCAACTAAGGGAGAACATATGCAGCATCTGAGATTATTGTTTGAGGTTCTAAGGGAGAACAAACTGTATGGGAAATTGGAAAAGTGCACTTTCATGCAGCCTGAGGTTTACTTCCTTGGGTTCATCATTTCTAAAGAAGGGGTAGCAGTTGACCCTGAGAAGGTTAAGGCAATCAAGGAATGGCCACTCCCTCAAACTGTGACTGATGTTAGAAGTTTTCATGGTCTAGCCTCCTTCTACAGAAGGTTCATACAGGGGTTTAGCTCCATCATGGCCCCTATTACTGAATGCATGAAGAAGGGAGAGTTCAAGTGGAGTGATAAAGCTGAGAAGTCCTTCAACCTGATCAAGGAGCTATTGTGCAAATCTCCAATATTGGTTCTACCAGATTTCAACAAACTCTTTGAGGTAGAGTGTGATGCCAGTGGCCTTGGCATAGGAGTTGTACTTACACAAGAGAAGAAGCCTGTTACATACTTCAGTGAGAAGTTAAATGGGGCTAAGCTTAATTACTCCACATATGACAAGGAATTATATGCTATTGTGAGAGCATTGAACCATTGGGGGCACTACTTAAAGCCTAAGCGATTTGTGCTACATTCTGATCATGAAGCCCTCAAGTACATCAATGGGCAGCATAAACTCAACCCTAGACATGCCAAATGGGTAGAGTTCTTACAATCCTTCTCATTCTCCAGCAAATATATAGAGGGCAGGAACAATATTGTAGCTGATGCACTGTCTAGAAGATCTATGATGTTAACCTTCATGGAACAAAGGGTGTTGGGTTTTGAATTCATGAAAGAGCTCTACCAGGAAGACCTAGACTTCAAGCATGAATGGGAGGTGCATCAGGAAGGACAAGTTAAGAAGGGGAGCAAATACACCTGATGCACTGTCTAGAAGATCTATGATGTTAACCTTCATGGAACAAAGGGTGTTGGGTTTTGAATTCATGAAAGAGCTCTACCAGGAAGACCTAGACTTCAAGCATGAATGGGAGGTGCATCAGGAAGGACAAGTTAAGAAGGGGAGCAAATACACAGCCCATGAAGGCTACCTATTCTATGGAAACAAACTATGTGTACCTAAGGGACCTTATAGGGGACTGCTGGTCAAAGAAGTTCACTCCAATGGCCTTGCTGGTCACTTTGGGGTACAGAAGACCTATGATATACTACAAGATCAGTTCTATTGGCCTAAGATGCTCAGTGATGTGCAAGATGCTCTCAAGAGGTGCAGGTCTTGTCAGCTAGCCAAAGCACATTTTCAGGCTGGTCATTACACACCACTCCCAGTACCAAACAAGCCATGGGAAGATCTCAGCATGGATTTCATTGTAGCACTACCAAGAACTCAAAGGGGAAAGGATTCCATCATGGTGGTTGTAGATAGGTTCAGTAAGATAGCACATTTCATTGCTTTTAAAAAGACTGAAGATGCCTTGGGAGTGGCTGAGCTATACTTCAAAGAGGTTGTCAAGTTACATGGTGTACCTAGGAGCATTGTCTCAGATAGAGACACAAAGTTCATGAGTCACTTCTGGAGGACATTGTGGAGGCTATTGAAGACTAGGCTACTGTTTTGTACTTCTCACCATCCTCAAACTGATGGGCAGACAGAAGTCACTAACAGGACCTTAGGGAAGATCTTGAGGAGCATTGTTTCAAAATCCTTGAAAGATTGGGATCTCAGGCTAGCACAAGCTGAGTTTGCCTTCAACAGAGCCCCCTCTAGCAACACAGGTAAGAGTCCTTTTGAAACAGTTTATGGTACTAATCCTCTCATGCCTACAGACCTGGACCCAGTCAAAGGAAGCAAAGCAAACTATGATGCAAAGAAAAGAGTTGAACAAATGATACAGATTCATGAGCAAGTCAAGAAGCAGATTAAGAAATCCAATGAGTTGTACAAGGCTAGATCCAAAGGACCGAAGAAAGCAAGGGAGTTCAAAGCAAGGGACCTTGTCTGGTTGCATTTGAAATATTGGAGAAGCTGGGTCCTAATGCTTACAAGGTGGATCTACCAGGAAGTTATGGTGTCCATGGTACCTTCAATGTTGGAGACCTGAGCCCCTACCATGGTGAATCAGATGATGAAGGTGATAAAGATTTGAGGACAAATCCTTTTCAAGAAGGGGAGGTTGCAACAGGAGTACATGATCAAGGCAGGACACAAGCTCAAGACAGACAGAACAACATCATTCAAGACAACAACAACAATGCAGCCAACACCATGACTATCTATGACAATGCCTTATTCAGCCCAAGTAACAATCATTTCATGCCAACAAAAACAACACCCCAACAGCCAGGACAATGCCTAGCCATCCACTTCCCAAGTCTTAGCCAAGACAACACCCAACCAACAACAAAACAAACCCAACACAACAGCAACAACCCTCAGCCACAACCAGTCAGACACAGTCCTTCTAAACAGGGTTCATGGGGGCCTTACACACTCAAACAAACCTAACCAATGATCAATCTTGGTCCTAGGGAGGGTCCTCTACAACTTTGACCAGGAATTCTTCTCCAGGAAATGCACACAACAAAAGTTAGCTTAGGGACAAACTCAAACTGTCCAGAATTCAGCCTTTTTGCAGTAGTTCAAATGTCACTATCAGACTTTCCTATTTTGAACAAACCAGCTTGAGGGTCCTTTAGCAGAACCTTTGGCACACATCCCACTCCAGTTTGGCTCAATAATCAAGCCTGAAAGTCCACTCCTTCACCAGATCAACCTAAACAAATCAATTAAGTCAGATTGTCTCATTAGAACTGCTTTTCTACTTTATTGCTTTAGTTCTGAACAATGTAGCTGTTATTTCTGTTTCTTTTGTAAGCCAATTATGGCCCTAGGATATAATGAACGAGTAAGATGTAATCTCATTGCCTATATAAGGCCTATTGCTAATGAATGAAAGGCAGATTTGAAGTAAGCACAAAAACTGAAACCTTTGTTTCTGTTATTATCTCTTGGCTGTGTGCTTGAGAAACATCCTTTACTGTGTGCTTGGAAGTGAGCTTAGACCCTTAGCTGTGTGCTGGGATCAAGGTTCAACCCTCAACCATTGGCTTTGTGCTTTGGTTAAGGTTCTATCTCTTTCTTTCAGCATTCAGTCCAAACAAATCAGAACAAACTTTGAGTGTCCTAAGCTTAGCTTCTTTTGTCTACATTGTGCTTGTTTCCTTGATACTTTCAGTGCAGCATGACAAGTCGTACCAAGCAAATCCAGGTGAGAGTCACTGGATAGCCGTAAAGAACATCCTTAAGTACTTGAGAAGGACCAAGGATTTGTTCTTAGTGTTTGGAGGCGAGACTGAGTTACGTGTAAAGGGTTACACAGATGCCAGTTTCCAAACAGATAGGGATGATATGAAATCCCAATCCGGCTACGTTTATATGATGAATGGAGGAGTTGTTTGCTGGAAGAGTTTCAAGCAAAGCGTTACAGCGGATTCTACAACAGAAGCAGAGTACCTTGCAGCATCTGAAGCTGCAAAGGAAGCTGTTTGGATTCAGCAATTTTTGGAAGGACTAACAGTAGTCCCTACTGCCAAAGATCCTATCACGATTTATTGTGATAACAGTGGGGCTATTTTTCATGCAAAACAGCTCAAGTCTAGTAATAAGTCTAGACATGTACTTAGGAAATATCATGTAATTAGAGATTACGTGGACAGAAAGGAAATTGACATTTTTAAGGTTGGGACATATGACAACATTGCTGATCCTTTAACCAAGCCTTTGTCAAAGGCTAAGCATGATGGTCATGTCGTCACAATGGGATTGAGACGTGTACCAGAATTCCTTTAGATCATGTAATATGTAATAATTGAATGTTGTATTAATTATTTCATATATGATAATTGCATTCACTATTCAAGTTTCATTTTAAACTCTTTTATTTAGTTTGACTAAATTTATTACTTTGTTTATCCGAATAGATTGTAAGACAATGTTGGACCATATTCAAGTGAATAAGACGAACTTAGTATTTTGTCCCTAGTCACTCAATGAGGTGACGTCTCGAAGTGACTAGATTGTAAGTCGATCGATGGTTGGTTCAGCACCATGGGGTCATGGAGATGACTGGTCGTTTACATAGACAGACTGTATGACACTCTGTAGGACAGTGACATTGTAGAGACCCTTAAATCAATTATTTGATGCCTGGTCGTGGCAGGGTCTTCTATCTTATTCCTATGAGTCGATTCTTTTGACTGGCGACCGTCTATCTGAGTCGGTGCAGTTTTCCGATTGGTTTTGGTTGATGTTCTAGGTCGTGCCGTAAAAGGAGGCCGATGGACATCTTCTGGATCATGGTGATCTGCATCATACAGAGTAGATGAATCAACAGGAATTGTCCACCCACGTTGGGTACAAACATCTTTAGGCCACTCGAGGAGAAGTTACTGTAAATGCGTGGCCACGCTCGGAAAGAGATCTATGGTAGATTTTCCGGTCAGACAGTTACTCTCCCTATCGAGAAAACCACTCTAGATATTGTCAATCGCAAGTGCGACCTGAAAGACACCTTGCGTTGAGTGGGAGATGTGATAAAGAGACAAGAGAATCGGTGACGCACACTTGTGTCAGACAAGTGGGAGATTGTTGGAGTAGGTGTCCTCCACAATAGTGCGCCACATAATAAATCTTATTATGGAATATAATTGGGATAATTATTGACTATATATATGATTAGTCAGTTGATTAACGTAAATCAATAACGGTTGGCTGACTAGAGTTTGACGTTATTGTCGTTTGACGGCGGTGATCAACTGATCCCTTTCGGTCACACCTAAAGGATGAAATCCAAATAGTAACTAATTATTTGTATACGATACAGTTAATTAGTCCATTACATATATTCGATATGTACGAGAGTTAATTGTTAGAAATTGAGTTAAGAACTCAAATTCGATTAAGTTTATTTTTCAATTATGCGATAATTGACTAATAAATTTATATCTTATTTTAATACGATTAAATAAGATTTAACTTAGTAATTAATCGTTAAATTACTAAATTAGTTGAGGTTTTGAGATAGAGGTAATTAGTTAATTATATTTACAAAGAGTTGTAAAATAAATTAATTAAGCATTGTGGGACCCATTATATATTGATATAATGGTAGAATATTACTTAAAATGTTAAGTACATATTATTCATTTAATTGTGTCATATAATTGTTATATGATCAAATTAACACTTAATTATACAAGATAATTAAGCATATGATTAATAAGTATTTGTGGGACAAATATCAAAAATCAAAACGGATCAAAATAGGCCTTACATAGCCTGTTATAGTGTAGTGGATGGTGATGATGGTTGCTCTTATTCATACTCACAAGCAACATGTGATTATGACATGAATAGTAAACCTAAAATCATTTTGCTCACTACAACACACCACCACTTTGCATGGCAATAAAATAAGAAGAAAAAATCACCCTTTTGGTGCTACATGAGCCGGCCCTCTTGGCCTTAAATAGAACAATTGTTGTTCATTTCATCACTTCTTCATTCTTGCTTATTTATCATTCATCTCTCAAAACTCATCTTCTCTCTAAAAACTCTCATAGACTAATATTTACTAAGTATTACTAGTGTAGTAATATATTCTAATATTAGTAGTATAATATCTATCTTATTATCTAGTTAATAATAAGGATAGATTATTTGGTGTCATCTTGGTGCAACTTGAAGGAGGTCTTCTAGTTTGGAGATTTCTTGTTCATCCATATTATTAGCTCAAGAACAACAAGAAGGAGTTCTTGTTGTGCCCATATTATTTCTATATCAATGTGATGAAATTTCTTCTTTTATATAAATGTCTTTATATTTGCATGCATGTTACATAGATCATTAAATACTAAATTAACAAGTAATTTAGTAACTAATTAGAGGAGTCTAATTAAGGTCTATGGACTTTCACTTGTCACATGTCATACATATGATAAATGACAAAATGTAAAAGTTAAAATGGGATCCCATATTACATAATGGAGCCGGTTTTGGGTGGTTGGGAATTAGGGTTTTTATACTTTGTGATTAATTGTTAAGACACAATCAATACCCTAATTACCTAAGACCTACCCTTGTCTTTTTGATAGGAGAAAAAGTGAGGCATCCTTGTCCATTCACTTTGTCCTATGACTGATGGCTCCCAAGTTGAGGAAATGAGAATAAGTTCTCATCTTTTTCTTACATACAATGTTATGTTTTGAAAGCAACAACTTATCTCTCTAAACATAATAACTTAAGGAAGTTATTCTAAATCCAAGTTCTTATATTCATACTCATTAAATTACTAGTAGTAGTAATAACTTATATATTAAGGGAGCCTCTTATCTTATCTAGTAATATAAGATAAAAGGTGATTGTGGGATAGTCTAGGTGCATCTAAAAAGAGTGCTTCTACACTTGGAGCTTAAGGAAGTTCATCCCTTGTTTAATTAGCTCGAGAACAAGAATATGAAGGTGTCCTATTCTTGTGCCCTTACACGTCCAAAAGCAATGTGAGGAACTCGATTTTCTTCTCTACTTTGTTTCATTACGTTTGCATACGCTAGATCTAGAAAACTCATCAAAAATTTAATTAGTTGATCTTAAGAAGAGTCTTAAGAATAGGTATATGAACCTAACAAAGAGTACTCTCACTATATATGGGGTCACTCTCGATGTCGTTTCGGGGAGAATTTGCCTATTGTTGGTCTCCGCCGCACACCCGCTCTATCACCCTTGACGAAGCATCCTAGTGAATGTGAACGAATGTACTAGTTTTACACAATTAGGAGGTGATTCATCTCTATAGTTGTGACAACCCTCGCGAATGCGGAAAGATAAAACATACAAGCATGTGAATTATAATGCGGAAATACGGTATTTTAAAAACCTTTAAACATGCAAGATATATATAACACGAGGTGTGTCAAAATGTTACAAACTAAGTACTGAATATACAACAAAGAGACGGGGTCTCTTAAAATGTTAGCAAAGAACAAGTGTTTAACCAAAACTAGCTACTATCGTCTAGAGGTGAACTTCCAGGGACAACGCCCGCTAGCTCACACCCGAACCCCAAAATATCGTATCCAAAAAGTCATCCATAGCAAGCCACCTGTTCATCCATGAAAAACATGAATGCCACAGTCAGTGGGGAGTAACTCCGGGTTCTCCCAGCCATATCACATCAAACGTACATATAAGGAACTACAAAAGTAAAGCATGCATATATATACATCCATGTGAATTGCGATAAGAATAGATAGGCAATACGAGATATAACGATAAGATCATATAGAAATCAAATCCGTAACCATCATGTTATTCAAAGACTCGGGAAAGACACTCTTAGGCAATCGAATACGCCCACTAGGGCTTGCATCTCACCGTTAGCGGTATAAGATTGATAAGATTGAGACTCGACAGACAAACCAGTCAAGTCATGCGATGATTACACAAATCCAACATATTATCATTCATTCACGAACCAAGACCTTGACGGTGTCAGTCATGCAATGACCATGAATACAATCATGAAATCACGCATTCAAATACAACGACACAAAGACGACAACTCTCACGGTAAATGAAACGCACTAGCATCGTGTACATGGCAAGTATGATTAAAAGGCATCCACGGGATAAACATTTCCCTGAACTCATACACGATTCAATTCATTTCGTATATGTAGACTAATTTCCTCCTGGTAGAACGACGATAATAAATACCCGGTCCTCGTCTAAATCTGGCCAGAATCCCGAAATCACATTTTCCGGTTCGACATGCGATAAACGTTTCGCATCCAAGACTCGGTCTTACACTAGACGCCGAGTACCCCAAATTCGG
>JAIUZE010024156.1:0-11556 GCA_022085475.1 Heliosperma pusillum | reverse complement strand
CTTTTGACTTGCGACCGTCTATCTGAGTCGGTGCAGTTTCCGATTGGTTTTGGTTGATGTTCTAGGTCGTGCCGTAAAAGGAGGCCGATGGACTTCTTTTGGATCATGGTGATCTGCATCATACAGAGTAGATGGATCAACAGGAATTGTCCACCCACGTTGGGTAAAAACATCTTTAGGCCACTCGAGGAGAAGTTACTGTAAATGCGTGGCCACGCTCGGAAAGAGATCTATGGTAGATTTTCCGGTCAGACAGTTACTCTCCCTATCGAGAAAACCACTCTAGATATTGTCAATCGCAAGTGCGACCTGGAAGACACCTTGCGTTGAGTGGGAGATGTGATAAAGAGACAAGAGACTCGGTGCGCACACTTGTGTCAGGACCAAGGGAGATGTTGGAAGTAGGTGGTCCTCCACAATTAGTGCGCCACATAATAAATCTTATTAAGGAATATAATTGGGATATTTATTGACTAAATATATGATTAGTCAGTTGATTAACGTAAATCAATAACGGTTGGCTGACTAGAGTTTGACGTTATTGTCGTTTGACGGCGGTGATCAACTGATCCATTTCGGTCACACCTAAAGGATGAAATCCAAATAGTAACTAATTATTTGTATACGATACAGTTAATTAGTACATTACATATATTCGATATGTACGAGAGTTAATTGTTAGAAATTGAGTTAAGAACTCAAATTCGATTAAACTTATTTTCAATTATGCGATAATTGACTAATAAATTTATATCTTATTTGAATACGATTAAATAAGATTTAACTTAGTAATTAATCGTTAAATTACTAAATTAGTTGAGGTTTTGAGATAGAGGTAATTAGTTAATTATATTTACAAGGAGTTGTAAAATAAATTAACTAAGCATTGTGGGACCCATATATATTGATATAATGGTAAAATATTACTTAAAATGTTAAGTACATATTATTTATTTAATTGAGTCATATAATGGTTATATGATCAAATTAACACTTAATTATACAAGATAATTAACAATATGATCAATAAGTATTTGTGAGACAAATATCAAAAATCAATATGGATCAAACTAGGCCATAATGGCCGGTTATATTGTAGTTACAAAGGTGATGATTGTTGTTCTTGTTTACACTCTTTAGTTACTAATTGAAAGTGACATAACAAGTTGAATATAATCATCACTTATACTACAACACTCCACTCTAATGCATGTGATCAAATTGAACAAAATAAGAGTCCTTTTTGGACAAATATGGTCCGGCCAAATTGGCTTTAAAATGATCAATTGTTGTTCATTTTTTGACTAATTCATTTTGTGCAATTTTACATCTCTAAAATCCTTCCTCTCACTAAAAACTCTCACATACTAATATTTCCTAAATATTACTAGTGTAGTAATATAGTCTAATATTAGTAGTATATTATCTATCTTATTATCTAGTTAATAATAAGGGTAGATTATTTGGTGTCATCTTGGTGCAACTTGAAGGAGGTCTTCTAGTTTGGAGATTTCTTGTTCATCCATATTATTAGCTCAAGAACAACAAGAAGGAGTTCTTGTTGTGCCCGTATTATTTCCATATCAATGTGAGGAAATTTCTTCTCTTATATAAATGTCTTTATATTTGCATGCATGTTACATAGATCATTATAAACTAAATTAATAAGTAATTTAGTAAATAATTAGAGGAGTCTAATTAAGGTCTATGGACGATCATTCTCAAACCTTCAAACCTCCATATCTCCCTCATCTCTTACCCAATTCCTTTAGTTTTTAGTTCATTCTTCCCATTTTCTTCTTCTATATCTTTCTAGGTAAAACATTTGTTGTCTTTCTCACATTTTTGTTTTACCATCTTTCTCAAGGATGAGAATCCCTCAACTTTTTATACTAATTTGTAGGAGGAGACTTACAATATCCGGAGAAGGACTACTACTTGATAGAGGAAGATCTAGAAGAGTGAAAAGTAAGAGGTAATGTAGACGGGTTACTCGATATCTCATGTGTTTGTGTGTTTGAATGGTAGATAGAGTGGTTCTAGATGAAAAGATAGTATCTTTATATGTTGATAATGAAATTGGGTACATTTGTGGACTTTATGACTAATTTGTGTTGAGAATTCTCTTTTATGTGTGTTTATACAATTCTTATGCCTTATATGTTGATATCCACCATGTTAAGTACTTATTTAGATATTTTTTGAAGTTTTGAGTTTTTAAAGAGTGATTAAGTGGGTTTTTGAGTGAGTATATGAATGGAAATTAATATTGCCCTGTGATTTATAATGACAACCCTCGCGATAGCAGAAATAAAACATAACAAGCATGCGATTACATAGCGGAAAATACGGTATTTTTGAAACATTTTACATGCCAAAATAAAAGTACGAGGAATGTCAAAGAAATACAAACTAAAGTAGAATATACTACAAGAGACGTAGTCTCTCAAAATGTTATCAAATATCAAAGTTGTTTAGCAAACCTAGCTAAAACGTCTAGGGGTGAATCGTCGAGGCCAACGCCCGCTAGGTCACACCCGAACCCAAAAACAACAAGCAAAATCCATCCAAGCAACATGTTCATCCATGAAAACATGAACGCCACAGTCAGTGGGGAGTAACTCCGGGTTCTCCCAGCCATATCACAAATAACATACTTAAACGGAAATACATAAGTAGAAGCATACATATATAAATATACATTTGAATTACGAGAAGGATAAATAGGCATTTCAATATTTAAGATATAGGCACATGAAGTACAAAACGGTAATCATCATATTATAGATAGACTCGGGGAAGACACCCTTAGGCAACTATATACTCACTAGGGCTTGCATCTCACCATTAGCGGCATATACTTGATATGTCTAGTTTTTATATGATTTTACTCCCTAATTTAGCTTGATTTTACATGATTACTATACTTTGTTTAGTATTTTTATGAGCTAATTAAGTGTTCGAGGTGCATTGCTCGTTTTTGCTATGTTTTGTAGGAATCTAATAATTTAGAAGCTTTTTCCTAACATAATTAGCAAGCACCAACCTCCAACAAGCTAATGGAAACAAAATGGACTATGAAAGGAGAATGACAAGCCAAGCATGAAGATTTGTGAAATGGATTGAAATACAAATGAGAAACCAAGAATGAAGCCCAAAGCAAGGAGCCCACAACTCAAGCATAGGTGATCGTGCCTGTCGCAAGCCCGATACAAAGATAAATTACCCAGACTAGGCTAATAACAAATTAATGTAATTAGGGAAGTAGGGGTCGATCCTCAGGGAGATGGTGTTTCCTATAGAATGTGAAATGTCTCGCAATTGGGTTTTATC
The DNA here is from genome assembly GCA_022085475.1 of Heliosperma pusillum. NCBI lineage: Eukaryota > Viridiplantae > Streptophyta > Magnoliopsida > Caryophyllales > Caryophyllaceae > Heliosperma > Heliosperma pusillum. The sequence goes on along the minus strand of JAIUZE010024156.1, from coordinate 8,223 downwards.
TAACGAGTTTCTGGGTTTTGGGATTATGATGTCTAAACTAACAAAAAGCATAAATGAAAACAAAATAAACGCAATTGAAGATGAAAGCAATAAAGCAAATGATGAATTAACAATAATGAAAAACATCTAGGGAAGTAGGTTCACACATGTAGATTGACATATTGATGAAATTGGATATGGAACATGCAACTAATTCATTGTGAGTTCGTAAGAATGATGTGTTCATTACAATCATAGATCAGATGGTCTAGCAGGCTTTTAGACAATTTACTAGGTCTAATCTACCATGTCATGCTTTGTCTATTCAATTCACGTATCTCTACCTTGGAAAAGATTTCCATTTTAGTCAATGATTTTCGGCCAGAAATCGTCAACTATCGTTATAGTCCAAACATGCATAGACACAATGTTTTAAAAACACAATTTCTTTTATCCAATTAGCATCTTTTAATCAACCTAACATGGTTACCCTACACCCTAGAAAGGTGACTACTCACTCATGGCGATGTCTAAATCTAAGATGATATTAACAATGAAAACTAGGATAGACATGTTTAGTTGATTTCGACAATATTTTAAAACTCTCTATGTGGCGATAATAACGACGCTAAATTGACAATCTTGGAAATGAAACGACGATTATAACGGTACTAAAATGAATCTAAGATAACATGGATAGAAAATAACAATCAAATGGAAACCAATAAGGAAAATAACAATCAAATGGAAAACAATAAGGACATTAAACAAAGGATAAAATAGGAATACCTAGGTGACGATCAACAATGAAAGTGATAACAATAATAGAAATCCCTTGCATAGAATAATCGTTCCTTGAATTACAACACTTGTACCCAACAAAGTAGATTACAAAGATTGAAATTCTTATTGATCTAAGCTAAGATTTTGATGTAGAAAGGACATAAATAAACTAAGAACTAAAGAAGAAGAAAAAGAGAGAAGGGAGGCTAGTTCTCCCTCCTTCTAATCTAAAGAGAAGTTTAAGAAGAGAAGAGATTATTGTAAAAAGGATGTGTTGAGAAGAGTGGCTGGAGCATCCTTTATATAGCATTAGGGTTTCGTGGGGAAGGGGTCGAGCATTGAACATATAGGACAAAAGGAGGAAGTTGAAGCAATTTGCTCGAAGCAGCAGGGATACCCGATCGGGTACACACTTACCCGATCGGGTAAGTTGCATTCTAGAAGCTTTGACTCTCGTTTCATCTCCCCTTGCATATGACTTGACTTGCAATGTCCCCATTGACCTCTTGAGTCGGGTTTGTTGATAGGGTTTGACGTAAAACGATGAATTCTTCGCCTAACTGATTGATCTTCTGAAAACTGCGACATTGTCTTTACTTCTTCTCTCTTTTGAATTAGTGAACCTTCTTGAAATGCCTTTCACTTGGTCAAGCTTGCTTCTCAAATCGTCGGGTTTTAGGCAAATGCTCGAAAATATAGAAAAAGGGCGTAGAAACGTCACTTTCCCTACAAAACAGGTTAAAACATAGGAATTTGCCTAGAAGACGATATTAGCTCATAAAATGGCTTAACAAAGCACAAATGACATACAAAACCGAGCTAAATTGGGGGTTAAAATCATAAAAATATTCACTTATCAATAGGATACTCCTTTAGATGCTCAAAGAAACCCTAAACTATGCAATTAACCGGAGAATTAAGGTGTTTAAAGGCATAGCTTGGGATGCCTTAGGCATTAAATGGTGCATTTAAGCAAATGCAACCAGATTAAGGAGGCCCCGATCGGGGTTCCCAGGCACCGATCGGGGTTTGGCTTCTGTGATCACAACCGTTTCAAGTCCCTCTCCCTATATAAAGGAGAAGGACTTCGACACTTAGGGATATCTTTTATCATATCTTTTACTCATCTTTTCACATATCTTTCATAGCTTTTCTCATATTTCCCTTAGCTTGAGCACACAAGTTTTTCTTAGTTTCATAATTAGTTAAACATTTAGTTATTACTTTGTCAAACATTTGGTTACATTTCAAAGTTGTAATTCAATCTTTCCATTCAAGCATTTGGGTTATTTGTTCTTCATTTCCGAGTTATATTTCTCTACTGCGGTAATCCTAATTCTAGTTTTATGTTAGTATTCATTTCCGTCATTTACCTTACGAATCATTTAGTTAATCGTAACATTAGTTAATCATAGTTTCATTGTTTTCTACATTAGAATTCTTAGTTTCATTCACTTAGTGTAGTACATTTTATTAACAAGTTGTTTTCCTTTATAACTTTATATTCATCATGCTTATTATATCAAATACTATTAGTTTAAACATCAACATGAGTGAGTAGTTTCATTTGTCTAGGGATTAAGGAAGCCATGCATAATTAGTAAGTTGTAAATGTTAAAATAAGGATGAACTAATATTGATAAATTGTTTCTATCACATGCTTGTATTGTTTTGTTAATCTTTGTTATTTGGCCAATTGCATTGATTAAATTTGTTAATTCATTCTATAAGTCGAGAGGCACGGAATCGGATTAGACTAAGCATTTGTAGTAGGACGACTCTAGTCACAACGAAAGTACTCTAGGACTCGACCTAAGGTTGACACTAATATCGAGAGATGGGTGTCTTTAGCCTAAACAATTAACAAATATTAAGAATTCCTATGTTTAGCATGAGCATTTAAGTATTTGCATGAGTGACCCGACTCCCCTAGAATCTTTTAATATTATCGAATTTACATCATAGTTAGCTAAACATCAAACCAAACCAAACCGTTAAATCGACTTGATAGTAGTCCATTCATAGCATTTCATAACGAAATTCCCGTCTCCTTGTGTTCGACCCCTCGTACTACATTTATTTGTGTCTAGGGAAATTTATCTTTGCATAGGTGTGCGATATATCCTATCAAATTTTGGCGTCGTTGCCGGGGAAACGGTTTTATTTCGTTTTTGATTTGTAGACTTCTATCATTTTTCTCTTGTCTTTAGGAACACTTGTTCCTTGATACCGTACTTACAATTTTCTTGAAGATTGTTGCCTTATGCCTAGGTCTTCTTGTGAGGAAGAATTGCTTTCACCGGATTCCGAGCTCGAGAAAACCTTTCGTAGAAGACGACGCTTTTGGAAAGAAGTAAAAGACGCCTCTTCTCCCGTGCAAGTTGAAAGTGCCAGAAAGTCTTACTTAGATGATCTAGAAAATCTTGAAAAGGAGGAGGTTTCTAGTTCATCATCATCACCACCACCCTCACCAACTAAGAGAATGGTGAAACTTTCCGATCATTCCAAGCCCACCGCGGTTATGCTTCCGGCCGATATCAGCACCACTCAAATTACGGCCCCGGAATTCGAGATCAAACCAGCTTTCATTACCCTTGTGGAGAGAAAGCAATTTGGTGGAAGTCCTTTGGAGGATCCCAATTTGCATGTGCAAAACGTTTGTGACTACTGTTCAATGATTCGCCAAACGGGTGTCACTCAAGCCCAAATTAAGGAAATAATTTTCCCTTTCTCTTTGAAGGGCAAGGCAAAGCTTTAGATCAATAGCCTTGATCGTGCCACCATGGAAGTGACAAATTGGGAGACATTGGCTCTTGCTTTCTATCAAAAGTTTTTTCCCCCCGAGAAAACGCATACTTTGAGGAGCCAAATCACGGGATTCCGTCAACAAGCTCTTGAGAGCTTATATGAAGCTTCGGAGAGGTACAAGGAGCTCCAAAGGCAATGCTAACACCATGGGTTGGATGCTTGGTTCCTTGCCATAACATTCTACAATGGGTGTTATGGCGAATCCCGAAGAATTCTTGATTCCGCCAACAATGGGCGTTTTCAAGAAATTGACAAGGATATTGCTCATGCCACCATTGAATCTATGGCGATCCACGATGCCCAATATGTTAATTCCCGGAGTGCACCCCTCCAAGGAGGAGAGGGAGTTGCCGACACTAGCATCTTGAAGAATCAAATCCTTTTGCTCCAAGAAAAGTTGGAGGCTCAACAAGCGGTTCATCAACTCAATGCCGTGTCTTGTTGATAAGTGAATATTTGTATGATTTTAACCCCCATTTTAGCTCGGTTTTGTATATCATTTGTGCTTTGTTAAGCCACTTTATGAGCTAATATCGTCTTCTAGGCGAATTCCTATGTTCTAACCTGTTTTGTAGGGAAAGTGACGGTTCTGCGCCCTTTTTCTATATTCTCGAGCATTTGCCTAGAACCCGACGATTTGAAGAAGCAAGCTTGACCAAGTCAAAGGCATTTCATGGAAGTTCACTAATTCAAAAGAGAGAAGAAGTAAAGACGATGTCGCAGTTGTCGGAAGATCAACCAGTTAGGCGAAGAATTCATCGTTTTGCATCAAACCCTAGCAACAAACCCGACTCAAGAGGTCAAGGGGGATATTGGAAGTCAAGTCATATGCAAGGGGAGATGACCCAGATGACAACTTAACCGATCGGGTAAGTATGTACCCGATCGGGGATCCTTGCTGCTTCGAGCAAATTGCTTCAACTTCCTCCTTTTGTTCTATATGTTCAATGCTCGACCCCTTCCCCATGAAACCCTAATGCTATATATAGAATGCTCCAGCCACACAACATCACACAATCCTCTTCACACATCTCTTCTACATCCTCTTTAGAATAGTCTTTTCTCTTCTCCTTAGTTTAGAAATTCTAGTTTAGATCATTTTCTTCTTCTTTTCATCTTTAGTTCTTAGTTTATTTCTGTCCTTTCTACATCAAAACGTAAAACAAACAACCGAAATGCCAATTTTCTAGTAAAAATATTTACTAACATTTTTCAGTAGAACTTAAGTTTTTAAAATAGGAATTTTTGTTCCGAGTCTTATTTTGAAATTCCGCGTTCGTATTTGGAATTTTTGAGGGATTCCATGAAAAGACCGTTTTTAGTCATCTTTGACTTTTCTTGACTTTTAAGTCGTCTTTGACTTTTCCTTGACTTTTTTAAAGTCGTCATTGACTTTTTCTTGACTTTTAAGTCGTCATAAACTTTTCTTGACTTTTAAGTCATCTTCGACTTTTCTCGACTTTTCAGTCAACTTTGACTTCCGTTGACTTTTTCCCGACTCGCCTCATAAGTTTGAGGACCGAAATTTTATTTAAAAAAAATAATATGTTTGATTTATTTTTATTTAGATTTATTAAGATTTATCATAATTTAATATAATTATTTTGAATTTATTCGGAATTTAAAGAATAACGTTTACGGTTTTAACCGAACGTCATTTAACTATTCCCGACTCATCGTAAAGCGCGCACAATCGAAACCTCTTTGGCATGAGTCACGCGCCCATGTCATCGTTTTCCACTCACATGAGATAGTTTAATTCTTTTGATTAAACTAATAAGAATATCTTAGATATTTTCAACTTTATCGATCAGTTAACGAAACGTACGCAAATCGAGCAAAAACAGACCCGTTGCTCACCATACCACACGTCTCAAAAGTCCTCTAATGGCCTTGATATTTTCATTACTTTTGGATACAATAATCATAATATCTAGATATTTGTTATAATTAACTTTATCGTTAATTATATTTAATCGTTTACCGTAAAATAATTATTAAACGCGAGTCAATTACGTAACAACAATTTCAAAACTCGACGTCCTTAATTGCCTATAAACACACGGCACACACACACCCTTCCTTACTCACAAACAACTTTTCACTTTACAACAAATCAAAATAAGATCAAAATATCGCTTTCTTTAATCGTTCTTCGTGTTCTTCGTCGTTCATCATTTGTTCTTCATCGTTCTTGAGCAAAACCTTCATAAAATCTTCATTTCTTAATTAAATCCTTCCTATCTTATATTTCTAGACTCTCCTCTTCGCTCTCCATCTTCACGTACGGTTTAATTTCAATTCCGTCAAGATCGTTTCAACACTTTAATTATGAGAAATTAAGTTTTATGTTCTAATAATGTTTTTCTTGTCATTTCTTATAGGGGAAGATTTTGAAGACGAGTTTGGAGACTCGTATATTTTGGGTGAAGATTAGTATGAGGGTTTCTTATTATATATTTCTTATTATTATTTTGGTGCTAATTATTTTGGCTAGCTAAGGTAACAATTCCGTTTTACTCGACGAATTAATGTCACATAGCTTTTGTTTTTGGTTCATAGTCTTTAGTTATGGTTCATGTTATGGTTTTTATGATTTTAGTTAGTAACATAGCTTTAGCTTTTGTTTATTTTATTTTTTGTTCATCTTTTATTTTGGTTCATATTATTATGATTTAGGAATTTTTGGTAGTAACATGATAAGTAATGATTTTTATCATGTTGTATGAAGTTTGATGATTTTCCATAAGTTATGATTTTTCTGATTTTGTATGAATTTATAATATGTTTAGTGTTCTTGGTGAATTTTGATGATTTTCCATAAGTTATGATTTTTATGATTTTGGATGAATTTTAACAAGTTTAGTGTTCTTGATAAATCTTGATGATTTTAATAAGTTATGATTTAGTATGAATGATTGTTAAAATGGTTGTTTGTTAAGTAAAAACAAGTTTAGAATTTATTTGGTGTGGTTGATGATTGAACCGTGGAGGGGGGTGAGAACCGGACCAAACCAGACCGGTCCAGGCCGGTTCAGACCCGGTCTGGGTTGGTCCATGGTGGGTCCGGGTTTTGGTCTTTGGGTTGTGTCGATGTTTGATTGATTGGTTGTTGTTTTGACGGGTTTTAAATATGTTAAAGCATGCGGGAAAATATTGGAAAACGGTTTTAGAAATTTTAGGCAAAACAGCCCATTGAGCCCAAATCAGGCCGTGAGGCCCAAATCAGGCCCATGTGGGTCCGGTCCAACTCATCCCGTGGGTCCCACTTTGGGACTTGTGACGGTTTTTGAGTTATCGTCATTTTTATCGCGTTTTGTAATAATTAGCAAGCGAGAAATATTAATAAGTAAAATATTTATTTAAAAAGGTTTTTCATTAAATTATTATTTCTCACATGTTAGAAATTATAAGACGAGATCGTAGTTTAATTTAATATCCTTTTAGTCAAACGGGTTTTGGTATGATAGAATAATTCACATGTTAGAAGTCTTAATAAAATAACATGAAATGAATATGGTGATTTTATGTCTATGTGGAAAAGACTCTGTTTCTAGCCGGTTTGACCAAACGGGTTTGGTCAAACTAAGATCTAGTCAGCCCCGTTTTGACTGATGACCCGTCGCGGGACTCGGGTAGGGGATTTGTCTTCAAGTAAGGTTGTATTTAATTAATGAATTAGCCTTAGTAGATATGAGGCGATATGATATTTGATTATTATTGATATGCAATTAGTCACATGATAGGATGTTTTTCCGTGACTGTTTTATTATATGGTTGGTGTCGTGTTGACTAAGTACCCATAGAGAATTATGAGTATATGGCGTCGTGACCATGCTAATTCTAAATGAGTAGCTTGGACCACGACATTGATAGGCCGTACTATCTTTAACGAGCATACGGAGTTTGTCGCTTGATAGCGTTTGTGTCTCGGCTTGGTGGGTTTATATCCAAGTCTGGGCATGGCTGCCTGATCCGTTTTGGGACTGGAGTCAGCTTAAGTACTAGCCATCTCTGCTTAGGGGGTCGCCTAGTAGAGTTTCTCATAGACGGTTATGTCATGGGACGGGGAACGGAATAGCTGTTGTCCGCTAGGTCTGATCAGTCTAGGACTAGAGTTTTCCCTACGTTAGTGGTATAGCCTCGAGTTACGAATCGACTATTGACGTTCTAGACTTATGCCTGTTTGGGAGAGGTATTGGTCTTCATGTAATGTATGATTCCTATGAGTTCTAGAACGGTGAATTCATCCGGCTAGGACTGATAGAGTTTGGATTTCCGATTGTTAACTGATTCACATGATTACGTGTTGATAGGGTTTGAGTGTATCAGGGCCATGTTACATGGTACCCGCTGAGCCAGCATACCAGCTTCCCTACCTCGTGTTATATTTTATTATCGGATTCACATGATAGCTTTCATATGATAGGTTATATGTTAGTTAATTGTTTCATAACATGAAAAGCATATCATATATGTTAAGGGTTTGTATTTTCAATATACATTGCTTTTATGTTATTCATGTTTAATTAAACTCGACATTTCGTGGCTGGAGAACTCGGAGTTACTCCCCACTGACTGTGGCTTCCGTGTTTATATTTAATGCGGTTGGCAGGTTTGTGATGCATACATTGGGTACATTGACGAGCTAGC